>JAYRBT010000054.1:4372006-4502064 GCA_036023395.1 Myiotriccus ornatus | reverse complement strand
TTCCCATCCCTCTGTGAGACGGGACCATTCCCATCCCTCTGTGAGACGGGACCATTCCCATCCCTCTGTGAGACGGGGCCATTCCCATCCCTCTGTGAGACGGGGCCATTCCCATCCCTCTGTGAGACGGGGCCATTCCCATCCCTCTGTGAGATGGGGCCATTCCCATCCTTCTGTGAGATGGGGCCATTCCCATCCTTCTGTGAGACGGGGCCATTCCCATCCCTCTGTGAGATGGGACCATTCCCATCCCTCTGTGAGACGGGGCCATTCCCATCCCTCTGTGAGATGGGGCCATTCCCATCCCTCTGTGAGATGGTGCTGTTCCCATCCTCACTTAAGCCCTGGGGAATTGCAGGTCTCCCCTCTGTGTTGAAGCAAGATGGTCACAACATTAAACTCTGGAACCAGCTTTTCACTGAGACATTTCCAAGGCAGCAGCTCCTCTCCCCTGTCAAACTTTGGGCTGCCCATATCTGGATGTCTCCAGTGCCACAGATGAGCGACAGGCCGATAGCCTGAGATGGCACCATCTTCCCTCTGTGTTAAACCACTTATTAAACAGGGCAAGCTCCAGATGGAGCAAGTGTGTGGCAATGGGAAATTTGAATACAGCAGCTTCAAATCAGTCCCACCTACTGCTCCTTTGTGAGGCATCAAGATGAAATAACTTAATGCATCAGGAGAAAATTCTACATGCTCTGTAAGCCTAAGGGAAGAGAGAACAGAGAAGTCCAAATCCAGAATGTGGCCAGACCCTGTTTCTGCAAATGGAGGGCTCTGCATGCTGCTTTCTAATGTGACTGCAGCAGCAGAGACATCTGCCTTACAGCAAGGTTCAGAGTAGAATGAAGTAGCATATCTCACATTATATTTGTTAAATAGGATATTTAGTTCGATTATGTTCTAGTATCTGTCATTTGTTGCTTTTGCTTTTGCTTTTGTGCAAGAATAGCAGCCTTGTGCCATTTTTGTGCCCTGACACGTGCTTCAAACATACTTTGCAGGTTCTCTTGCATTAGGAAAATGGAGTTTGGAGGATCTTGGAACTTTATTCATCTGGAAAAAAACCAACAACAACAGCATGTTTACTCTGCTCTGAACCCAAAATTAGAAAAAACCAAAATCATGAAAACATTCTCAGGTGCTGTCCAGAGGGGTAAAAGCCTGTGGTTTTGAGCAGCTGACTGTTAGCAAAGCAACTGGATTGGAGAGTGCTTTATTTTAGACCACCAGCTGCCTTTGTTCAAACCTCTGGGTTGACTGTGCAGGTGTAATCTCTGCTCTGGGTGGTTCAGGGGAGACCCTTTCCCTTTGGTGAAGCCATCCCAGCTTCTTTCTACTTCGGAATAAGTAGAACCCTCGCAGTTATTGTGCCTTCATTCCTTGCCTCTCTCCCTTACCGTCCATGTCATGTTTGCTCAATTCACTGCACAACACGTATTTCCACTTCTTACCCTGAAGGGTGAAGTGAGCTCATGAACAGGTCTGTGTGTCCCCACACATCAGCACCACGAGGGCCCACCCGGCCCCGGTGAGTCTGTGCCCCGTTGCTGAGCGCTGGGTGATGGGGTACGAAGGAGACGGGTTAATGCGCGGGGCTCACGAGTGTCGGCAGCGAGTCGGAGCCGGCAGAGCAGCCCCGGCTGCTGGGAAGGCAGTGAGTCAGCAGCCCAGCTCCGTGTTTGTGTAGGTGTGTGTGAGAGCAGCAGATGCAGACCCAGCCATTCGTGCTGCCTCACTCAGGAACACAGTTATCGGGCTGCAAGTGGATGCAGCTCCCACGGAGATCAGGGGAAAATGATTCAGTGCTGGCCAAGTCGCTCCTGTGGAACACTGCCTTGTGCTCAGGGTGCTCCTGGGCCTCTGTCAGGACACATCACGGCAAAGCTCTGTGGGGAACGGGAGGCTGATGTTTTCCAAAGGATTCTGGTTTATATATGTAATATCTGATTCTATCCCTTACAGCTGATCTTTGCCTTCTGGCCTCCCTGAGAGAACTCAAATTCTTCCCCAAACCCCTAAAATCTGGATTGGCAAAACTCCAGGAGTTACATTTCATGACTATTTTTTGCTGTTTCTTGATGGAATAAAATTGAGACCTTTTCCACATGCCTGGAAAAAAAAAAAAAAGACACATACTCTGATCAATCTATAATGGTTCTAGGTGCCTTCAGTGAATTTGTTCTTTTTGCCTCCTGTGGAATATCTACCCCAGGTGGAGCTTCTGGAAGGACAGTTCTGTTTGATGACACCATCACACACACCACTATCACTCACAGCAGAGCTTGGTGTCATCCAAACTTGTTCCACTGGCTTTTTTGCCCTGTCCCTCAGGAAGTGCAATACTACCCCGAGCAGTCTATTAAGGGATCTATATGCTGTTTCACTCATTTTAGGAAAGAATCTGGTTCCTTTGATGAACCCACTGGATTTTTAATCTTGGGCTCAATAGGCAAAGTGTGGCAAAAAGGACAGCTCCTGTGTGAAACTGTCATCAAATGTGCTCCTGTGCTCCCCTCCCTTCCCAGCTGTGGTACTCAAACACTTCAGAAACGTTACTCAGTGTCCTTCCAGCACATCTCTCAGTCAAGGCAGCTCCTGTGCTCATTTTCCAGGTAGGAAACTGGGGTACAGAGACACTCTGTCATTTCAGGGTCACCTGAGAAGACTTTCTTAGAATGACAAACCACACCTTGGCTCCCTCAGCACCTGCACTACTGTCCCTCCCCTCCGGACATACATGTAAATACACGTTTTTAAAAATGAAACATGACCAAGCAGCCAAGGACCCGTTTCCCAGCATGGCTAAGCCGCTGGACACGAGGACCTGAGAGGCAGAGCAGGCACAGCCGATCCCCGGGATGGCAATTCCCTGGGTGGCACCCGTGGGTGCTGAGGAGGCTGAGCCGTGGGTGGGGTGTGGTGTTCCTAGAACGTGCTGGTTGAGTCGGGAAAAGCAGGCATGCCCTGAGGCAGAGCTGCTCATTGAAGCACTGTATTTCAGGGAGGTGGCAGAGGCAGCCGAGCAGCCTGTTCCTCCCAGAACGTGTCTGGGTCTGTCTCCTCCTGGAGAAGGGATATAAGAGGGCAGCTGCAGCGAGTGGCTGGGTTTTAGCAGGGTGCACTGTGCAAATCAGACCTTCTGGGGTTAAAAAAGGCACATTTGTTGGGCAGAAAAGCGGTTTTCTTTGCATGAAAACCTCCGTATTGCAGCCCCCTCGGCTTGAGGATATGCCCTGTATTTACCTGCAGGTTGGCCTTAACCCAGGCTCCAAGTCATATACTCAATTAAACACAGAAGGGCTTCACCTCTCCTGGAAAAAGACAATCCTCCCCCTCAGTTTTCCCGCCCTACCAATGAGTTCCTAATGCCACTTGGGCCTCAAAGCTTTGACAGAAAAGAATAAAACATCTCACATTACTCCTGCTTTTATTAGTAATAATACCTCTCTTGATTTTCTGACTCTTGCTGGTTGAATTTATGGGGCAAAAAGTGCTGGGCTCTTTTCACTTCACTGTGGGGCAGAAAAATTGCTTGTTGGGGCTTGAAAAGCAATTGCATCATCAAGTGTATGAGACTTCCTTTAGCAGAGCTGGGGGGATTAAAGAGGAAGAGAGTTTTTCTTCTCTCTGCTTGTTTTGGTTTGTGAGTTTCTCTTATCAACGTGCATCAGACCTGTGTTTACTGAATTTCCACCAGTGGCTGGGCTCTGTGCCGTGATTAGCAGCAGATACACCCAGGGAGTGGAGAGGGTGCCTTAGGAAAGGGGAGGTGCTCGTGGCAAGGCTGCCATGATTTCCTTGTCCTCTGTGTGGAAGGAACGCTCACCTGGAGTGTTTGTACAGCATCCAGCACCGTGAGACCCCGATGTGGGGAGAGCCCTCTGAGTGATGGACCCACAGTGATAAAAGTGGCTGCTATCTGCTAATGAGAGTGGTGGGAATGAAAAACGAATCCCTGGTTTCATCATTTTCCAGGAATGCAGTTCCTTCTGGCTTCACAGAGATTCATCTCCCACCCAGCTGCCATGTGGGCTGCGCTGAGCAGGCAGTCAGGAGCAGAGGGTAGAAACACAGTCCTTCAACACCTTGATAATGCAAAAATGGGGTATTTGGGTGCATGATATAGATGTCTTCAGACATACCGACCTCACAGTGATACTTTCTGAAAAAAACACCAATGGGGTTTTCTGTGAATTAATACATGGGCAGAAAATAAGAGATTTCAAAGATCTGCAGAGACCAACGATTATTATTCAATAAAACTCAGTCAAACCTTTGACTGGAGATGGTGTTACACCAGAGCTGGGAAAACAGGTCTCGCTAATGCTCTGTCACGATAGCAATGACTCCCTTTGGGAGTCTGTTCTGGATCATCCCTCATTCCTTTTTCGTGGCAAAATATACTCTTGGCAAAAAGTTGCCAAGATTTGGGGCTATAAAATTTCACAGAAAAGGATTTTTTAGAAGATTTCTCTTTTACAGGGGAGAACAAAGAATAATGAATCTTATAAAGGCTATGTTGCCTCTGAAAGTGAGAGAACCAAAGCCCCAGCATAAAACAGAAGGATCCACCTTAAAAATAGAAAAAGTAATGAAGAGTTTGAGTGTATCAGCAGTCAGCTGATGCCACCCAAGTGTAGAGGGATGTGCTTAGGCACCAGTGAAAAATCAGTCATTATGTGTCAGAACATTACACTGTATGAAAATATCCCCACAGACACGTAATGTGCAGGAATTATATAAAATTATATATATATATATATAATATTATAAAATACAACACCCATTTGTGTTTGAACAACTAGGTGACAGAGCCACTTTCTGGTCTGTTTTAAATTAAAGTCAAAGTGGAGGAAACTGGAGATATATAAGGAATGATCCTTCTATCAAATGGTGTGCATGTAGGTGTTCTGATTACAGTTTCTCCTGTAAGCAGCTCACACTGATCCTGATCAAGAGGAAGATGCTGGGCCACAAATCTGCCAAGAAAGAAGCCCACAAAGTGTGGTGTGTTTGCCCCAGGGCAGACTGGTCCTTGATCTTGGCTCTTTCTTCCGTCTTCTTGGAAATTAGGGTCTGTCAAAATGTCCAGAATTTCTTGCTTCAGCACAGTGATGGAGCAGTGAAACAGTCTGGGCAGTGCAGGATGCAAAGGGTAAGGTGCACCAGTACTTATAAACATGACCACGAAACTCTGAAAGAATTGGTGTTTGCTGACACCTGAGTTGGTCAGTAAGAGCAGACTTTATTCCAGGTGCTTTAACAAATCAGAGGGAAGTTTCAGTTATAAAATCTTGCAGTGAAGACACTTATCACTTATATTTGGACACAACTGGCCTTTTTTCCTTTTTTTTTTTTTTAACTGTAATCCATTCTTAAATTAAAAAAAAAATAAAGAAAATAAGATAAGTTCAACAGAATTTTGTGGTTAAGGTGGGCTAACTGGTTTGGAAATCTTTGGTGCTTTCTGATTTCTTTATCTCCTCTGAGTGCTAAAAGATCAGCTTTGTATTTAAATAATTAAACAGTAACACAAATCCAGAAATCTTGCAGTAAGGAGATGCAAAGTCCCACTAATGTCACAGAACAGCTACTATTTCTTGTGTCAGGAGAATGCTTTAGACTGGGGAACCAGTGGCAGAGAGCTTTGTCACAGATGAGCTGTGCATCAATCTAACGTGGCACTACTATTTCCCACACATTACTGCACTTTCTCAGCTCAGTGAGCTACTACATAATGATCATATTTAGTCATTAGACAATATTTTTCTTCCCATGTTAATAACTAAAAAAGCTAAACCAGAGTTTGAGGCTAACATTTTCCAAGCAGACCTCTCGTTCTGAAAATGTCAGGAAACTGAGGGAACCTTGGACTGATTTTCTGAAGAAGTGAGCACCTACAGCCCTGTGTTGACCACATTTTCCAGTCATGAATTGTCAGATGTGTTTTTTCAATTTGGAAAGCTCTTGACCTGATTTTTTGAAACTGCTGAATACCCAAACTCAGTGAAAATCGGGCTCTGCTCAAGCCTCTCAACTCCTTTCCCCATCAGTTGTTTTTCAAAGTCTTGGCAATGGACTCCAACTCGAGCTGTTGAGATGTCCAACAGAAACAACATGACTTCAGATGTCTGATGGGAGACTGCCTTTGTCTCGAGTTGGTCTATGATCCATTACTTTTGCTATTTTCAGTACTTATTTATTTACTTTTTCATTAATGAAAGGTGGATTTCCCAAGGCCCAACTGACCAGTGTTTCCCAACTCCCACTTTATCTTTGTTCTTGGTGAAATGTCTGCTGGGCCTACAATCTCCCAGCTCTACGACTGGACTTCCCTCTGCTCTTTTGGTGTTGCACTGGGTAATGTAGGCAACGTTTTTCAGGAATACAGAAACTGTCTCCCAGATACTTCACAGGAAACCTGACCATACTTGAATGAGAAGATACTAATAATATCATTCTGGTTCTTGTAGAATGGCAAATAAAATCATTGTGGTTCCCTCAGGGAACTGGGGTATCATACGCTCATTTATTGCAAAATTAAGATGATTCTCCCTAGAGATATGGAAGGCACTTGAGACAGTAACAGTATTTCATGGAACCTTCTATTTTTCCATTTAAATAAAGTTCTCAAAGAAAAAGAAACTGCAAAGACTCTTATTTATCCTTCTTACCAACTCCAGCTCCACATTTTCTACGCTGACAGGACAAAGGATGGCACACTCCAAGAGAAGTTCTGCAAACTCCTCCTGAGACATGGAAATCAAAACTAATTTTGCTTCCTCACCGTAAACCTTGAGCGACTAGAACACAGATGCTGATTCTGAGAGTCACAACCTCTGACAGCTGGATACCAAAGCCTGAAACTTTAGGAGGCCCCTTGCACTCCATTTCTCTGTAAAAAATGGAACCAAACCATTTTCATTGCAGGACAATGAGCTGAAGGACACGAGCTGGATTGGTGAGATCAGCCACATCCTGGATTTTTTTTTCATAAGCTTTGCAAGCTTTGCATCCTAAAATAAAGTGTATTTTCTGTGCAAAGCCTAATTCTTTCTTTCTTGAAAAGGATGTTTTCAGTTACTCTCCCCTTCCTCCTATAGCTCCTCATTGCAGATATGCATACACAGGTATCTCCTTTTACAAACACTTCCAGATGACCTTTGGGGTTTTGCCTCAGTTAAGCTCAGCTTCTCAAACTCCAGGAAACCATTACACACTTTCCACTTTGCCTCAGCACCTGCAAAGCCAACTGATATAATCCAGTGTAAGTGGGCCACTGCAGGAGAATTTGGTGTTCAAGGAGAATGTGTTTCCTGTTCACTGAAGAGGTAAAAATGGAATCACCATTCTGACTCATTCAAGTAGCAAACTCCTCTGAAGATCACATGCCTGCCGAGCCAGTGTTATTTTTGGCAGCTCTTCATGGAAAGCTATGGGTTTTGTTTTGCCACATCTGTTCTCTCAAGTATATTTTGCTTTAGATGAGCCCGTTCCACCTTGTGATTCCTTTTTTTTTTCTTGGGGGTTGAGGGGGAGGTGGAGTGGATAGGAGGGAAGGGGGTTGAGTTTGAATATTGCATTGCATTGGAAAAGCACATTTTCATGGAAGAAAAAGTTCTCCCCTCTGGGCCTTAAACAGTATTTCCAGCTATTGTGTCTATTCCCCGACCCTTACACTGTTTCTAAGAGAAATGATTTCTTTAGCAGATGTTGAAAGGAACACAAGCACAAAAGACTCTGAGGAATTTTATAAAAAATAGGGAGACAGGGCATACAGATGTGCCACAGACAAACGGGGCAAGAAAGAAGAGAACATTTTATACTGTGCAGGATATGTGCTGCTTTGAAAATCTGATAGACAGTGAGGGTGCTGTTGCAAGGATCCAAGGCTTGCATGGCTGAGTTCAGAGGCCAGGCTGTGCTGAGCCAGCCCATTGTGTCACCCAGCAGGCATCAGAGAGACACAGTTTAGTGAAAGCCACAGGCTAATCTTCAGAGCTTCTTTGAAATATGATTTTTGGTTTTTACCAGCAGTTGGTTTGGATTGTGCTGCAGTTGGCATTACTGGAATGGGGCACAGTTTTGTTATTAGAAGGTGATTATTTGGGAGCTGCACATCAGTGCTTCAGGGATGGCTATGTGTGTGCAAGACAGGGCGTGCCCACTTGTGCTGGTGAGTGCACAAACTTTCAACAACCATGCCTATCATTCCTTTGATTTGCAGCTTGGTGCATTCCTCTGGTTCACTTTGTATATATTTGCTTTTTTCCTTGCCTATCAATTTTCTCATTTATATTAGGGAAGGATAACTTGGGTGTTTTTATACTCCTTTTCTTTCTTTTCCGAAGTACTAACCCTGTACCCCCTTGCTTGATGACTCATTCCCTTCTCCTTCACATAAAACACCCTTTCAACAGTTTAGCAGTGAAAACATTAGGCCTGTCTCTTGGTCACAAGGTTATTGTTTTCATATCTCTTGGAGCAAGACCCTGGGATAGCTCCACTGACAAATTAGCAGTCGTGTTGAATGAACAATTACGTCAAGGCAATATTAATCTGGGGCCAAGCTGGAGCAGAGAAGGTGCCTGATTTCAGTAGAGGAGGAGGTGCTGAGAGGAGAACCTGTGTGATCTCATTAGATAAATGCACAACACATACTGGTGGGATTTCATTAAATCTTTAACAGCTCTGTATGTTTACATCAGCTTTCCTAGAGGAATGCCTGGTACTCAAAGATAACTGGAGTTTTTCTCACCAGAAACAGGCTTTCTTATATTAAATAACCCTGTGAAGTAGACACTCTTCTCCTCTTTTTGCCTCAGTGTAGACATCTACATAGGAAGTGGGTTAACCTCCAAAACAATCTTTTAAGTGAATGGATGTGTTATTCCAGGCCTCCTACCACCGCCAGGCTGAGGGGCCTCAGGAGCATTCCCATGACATTCTCCTCTTTTCAGGGTGTTTTTTTTTAAAAAAAAGCTGAAGAAACAAGAAGCTTCAGACATTCTAGAAACAACTGCTCCGGAACAGGAAAGTTAGGGCTTGCCTTCAGTTTTCACAGGCTGGAATCGTCCAGGAAAGCTGACACCAACAATATTTCCTATGTCCCCTCGCAAACCAAAACTACTGAGTCTCTCAGGGCTGCTCTTGAGGAGCTCGGCTTCCTGCGTGGGCGCTGGACTCGCTGACCTGTGCCCCAGGCAGAGCTCAGCTCGCTCCCAGCCCGTGGATGCCCATCCCCGTCAGCCTCGCTCCTGCACGCACCCCAGGGACGCCTCCTCGGCACACACTGAGGCACTGCCACACCTCTGGCACTGCTGGCCACCTGCCAGCCAGAAAGGACAGTCCCTGCGAGGGTGCTGAGGCACTGCAACAGGCTCCCAGGAAAATCCTGGCTGCCCCACGCCTGGAAGCGTTTGAGGACAGGTTGGATGGGGTTGGAGCAACCTAGTCTAGTGAATGGCATCCCTGCCCGTGGCAGGGGGTTGAATGAGGTGCTCTTTAGTGTCCCTTTCATTCCAAACCATTCTGATTCCTCCAGGTTAGAGCTGCAAACCAAGAAGAGAAGGACCCCGGAGGGAAGGGAAAGGGCAGGAAGACAAAGGCGTGTGCTGTTGCACCAGGAACATCTTTCCAGAGTCGTAGGTCTCTGTGCATTAACCCCCGTGCTTTCCCCTGCCAGGATCAGCACAGCTGCACACGGAGTGGGTGCCACGTGCCACTCTGATACCCATCCCACCCCCCTCACACGGAAGAGAAGGGCCTTGATCTGAACCTTTGGGCCACACACTGGCTTTTCTGCCCTGCTTTCTTAACATCTCCTACCTCTGTCCCAGGAATGCACAGCTAAGCAAACCCCTAACTGAAGGCTCACAGCAAACTGCAGTGATACCCAGAGGCCAGACAGAGGTGGAGATCTGGTTATTGTGAGCAGTGTGACTAAGATAGTGCTGACTGAAAGGCATCTTCTTAAACTCTCAGTTTTTGGAGTAGCAAGATGTGGTTTGCCAGAGGAATGAGTACAGAAAAATGGCTGGTTTTTTTTTTTTCTGTTTGTTTGAAGGATATTTGTTCTATTTATTATTATTATTTTTAAATAAAATTTCACTATTTTGTGTAATTTTGCATTCAGAAAATAATCCCTGCCTTCAAAGCTGTGTCTGAACTGATGCCTCAGCTGTGTCCCGGGCACCCAGCAACATACACTGTCAAGCCTCGCATCTGTGGGGATTCTTTAGAGTGTGGCCGTATTTTGGGGTACAAAACATGCCCTCTGAAAAGAAAATGATTTCTTTGCAAATGCAAACCTCAGCAATGCCCATGAGAGAGGGCAGCACCCATTTAATGCACAGGTACTGAGTCTGCTCACCATCCACGCACCCTGTGATGCCACAGATATGTAAGATAAGACAGGAGTGTGTTATTATCTATTTCAATACTTTGGCAGTCTGGGCTGTTTCAGTTCTACTTTCCTTAACCTCAAAATGAGATTAGAGCCAGACTCATGTCAAGTGTCCCACAGCTAACCTCTACACTAATTTTTTATTGCCTTGAAGAGAAGGATTGAGAAAAATATTTATAGGCCCTGGAAGAATAGTAAAAGTTTGCAAGCATTTAGGGCTTTTACTCAATAAACCTTTACGTGCCCTTCATGCACCCATTCAGCTCTGGGAAAAAGTAAAAAATAAATAATAAATAAATATAAAAAGCACAGGGAAATTGTGGTCTGACAGTAAGTCGAAAATCTCATAAATTCCAGATAAAACCAATACCCACACATTGTAAGAGCCCATCTGTAATCAGCCTATTGTACAAGCCCAAAACCAGGGAAAACCTGGATGGTTCGTGTTTGTCTTCAGACTCCTCAATTATCCCTCTACGTCAAAATGCCCTCAACAGTTTTAACACTGTTTTTAATCTGTGCCCAGCTTCTCTGTGATTCTTCTCACTCGTTTCCTTTTGCTGTTTTGCATCAATCAAAACTGATGCTCCTCATGCCTGCAGCCCCTGAGTGATTGCAGCTCCTCCATTCCCACCTCCTGAATACCTGACATCTCACTCTCCCTGTCGTCCTTCCTGCACTTGTCCACCTTCCATAATGTTCACTTTTCTCTCCCACAGACTATGGCTTTAAAAACCTCTTCTTCCAGGGAATCCTCCATGAGTGTTGCCTCCTGGCTCACCCCTCTTTTGGGGTTTACTGTCCACTGTGGTTGCAAGGACCTTGCCATCTTTTTTCTTGCACACTGCGAACCCCATCTGACTTGAAAATAGATAGGGGTGCCAGAGGTCTTTGTGCAGAGAATGAACACAAATTTTTCTTCCCCTGTCTCAGCATCACTGCTTTCCTTCCACGTTCTGCTTTTCAGATTCCTCCATCCTCATATCCCAGGTCTGAGTCTTCTTCATGAGCCCCATGAGCTCATCCTGTAATCCCACAACCAGATCACTGAAGAGCACTGCTCATATAAATAGTACAGTTTTTATTAGTTACAGCAAAACTAAAGATGAAAGTCTTTGCAGCTTCTCTGTTAGACAAGGCACTGATTTCACATGAAAAGTAATGAGCAACACAAGCAAAAAAGCTAAAAAGAAACCCCTAAGATGGCAGAAACTGCCCCCATAGTTATTACTGGGATTTTGTTGTGCTTTTCTTTGGAGGTTGAAATAGAATATGGGACAACACGTTGCTGGTACTCAAATGCAACACTGTAAAAGCCAAACCAATCTGAGCAGGTAAAACAAAGTAGACGGAAAGGAAAAATCAATGTCTTGCCTTGGGAAAAATAGAGCTGAGAAGCTGAGAGATGAAATGTCTCGGAGAGCAGATCTCAAGGCAGAGCTGAGAACCTAACACAGAGTGGTTTGGGTTGATCCTCTGGGTACAATTCATGCAAAATCTAGTTCATCAAGTGACTATGAAATATTCACCATCCTAGGAGCACACTCTGCAGCGCCGGCTGTGGGGATGTTGACCCGTCAATGAATCGCTTGGTCAGGCTGCCCCAGACCTTGCCCACGTGCTGAAAACAGGCTTTGGTCCCAGCACAGCAGCTCTCGGGACCAGCACACTCACAGTGCCTGCTCTTTAGGAGTGGTCCAGCTCCAAATGCAAGGAGAGCACAAGGCACGTGTCCAAGGCCAAGCAGAGACCCTGCAGGAGAGCCTGGGCAGAGCCACCACAGGCCCCTGTTTCACAGCACAAAGAATTTCTCTACTTTCACTGGCTGTGGCTTGTCTGATCCAGTTACAGTCTCAAATATGATCTAATTCCTGAGGGGATACTGGTTTTTTCCCTGGGTAATTTCTCTATTCAGCTTTATACTCCCGTTTGTCATTTGCAGTAAATACACTGGATTTCAATTTTTATTTCTTTGCAGCAGTATGTCCAGAAGGCTGCCCTGGCTGCTGCTGCCCCAGCATGAATCTAGCTGGATCTGGGTGACCCCATCTCGTGTGGGGAGGGGTCAGGCTGTGACACAGGACTCTACCACGTCTGCAACTGGAGGTTTGTTTCCTGGTCTGCAGGTCCAAGGGGCTTTATGTACAAATTATACTATGCAATCTGTATTTTCTTCTGATGCAGAAAAGGAAAAGGGGGTTAAAGCAAAGCTCAGAAAAGGGCAGAACTGCAATGGAGAGTCCTCTTTCTGCTCTGCTATGATGTGACAGAGGGGGGAAAAAATTCTCAGAGTCCTCAAGTTTTTAAATTAGTTGTGATGAAAGGGATCTTATAAAACTAAATTAAAATTAAAAATAATGATTATGTCTAGGCCTACTCCAACAGGAAAGTAGGATCCCATTTCTAACTACCAAGGGCTGGGGGTATTCTTCATCCCAGACTGAACTTGTGAGGATATTTCCAGGCACCATAAACCCGGAACTTCCACTACCAGATAAAAACAAAGGGACCACTGCAAAAGTCCAGGTTTGCAGATACACACACAGGTTGCCCAGGAAAGCCAAGGTCCAAGTGGACCACTTCATCAGGACCAGGACTCATCTCCAATGCTCTGTGACACCATTTTCCACCCAAATGACAACAAACACTGAACCAGTAGCAAGGAAGGAAACACGATGGGAGAGACAGAGCGAAAGACGGGTGGAAGATCAGGAGGAGATTGGAAGCAGAAGTACAAGCAGAGATGAGGAAATCCAGGGAAAGTTCTGTCTCTCTTGCTTGCTTCTTCCAGACACAGCAAAGTGGTGTCTGAAAAGTGATGAATCAGGGACCACAGGCAAGGACAGGAGCAACAGGGCTCAACTGTGTGACCTGAGGCACGGATGGGAAAGTAGAGCAGAGAGAGGGAAAGCAGAGAAAACTGTCAGGTTTCTGTGGGCATTACCATGCTATGTGTGCTCTTCATAAAACATTTATCACAGAGGATGCCTCGCTCCTTTGATTGGGGATTCAGAACCTCGACCAGATTCAGGCCAGGCATTTTCTTTCTCTCTTTTTCTTTGTCTTCCATTTAAGTTCAATATAAATTAGGTAGAAATGTACCCTCTGCTACCCCATATTAGGCTACAGAGAGCAGAAAAAGGACTGTATCATTTATACTCAGGTCCCCAGAATTTGGGCTTTTCCCTGATTTTAACAGCCTAATTCGAACAACAATTACAAAATAAATGAACCCTTTGCTCATCTCAGCAGCATTAACATGTGAGCATGAAGAAGCGCTTATTTTTCTTGGCAAGACCAAGAGCTGGGATAAATGATTCCAGATGAAGATAGAATTCTGCCTCTGGACTCCCAGCTAAATTTGGGGCCAAATAGGTACTCCCTTTACTACAGTAAATGTCACTTTCCTGATCCTAACACATCAGTTCCAGCATATATTGATGCAATCCACTGCAACAGCAGAGTCATTCCCGCTGTAATATTGCTCCCACAAAGCCTGGATAGAGGCCCCATCGACTGCATCGGACAACAATTATCTCAAATCAAACGCTCTCTTTCTGGACAGGGGCGTAAATGGGGAGTATCTTCACCACAGATCAATGGAGCCACGGCAGAGGCAGTCAGGGAGGAGGGGGGTGAAAAGGGGAGAGATGGGAGAGATCCTTCTCACTTCCACTTTTGCCCAGGGAAGCACGAAACGCTTCTGCTGGCCCCCAACAGCTGTGCTCCAGGAGAAGCGTCAGTGCACCCAGCAATCGTAAGCCCACAAAAGATAATGCGTGGCCAGGCAGCCCTAATAGATGTAGCTGGGGCTCCCATCCTCAGGCACGGTGTGTCTTGCCTGGAGCACAGAGAGCTGGGCCCAGAGGCAGCCAGGTGGAAGGGTGTCACCTGCTACCTGCCATCAGTCCTGGCTGCAGTGTCAGGCCCCTCACCGGTCACCCGGCAAGGCTGAGCCGCCGCTGCCTCCATCGGGGACGGTTCAGTGCTCCTGTAAGGGTCACTGGCAAAGGCTGGCAGTAATTTCAGCTAGGTATGTGGAGGAGATGATGGAGCCTGGGGCACTACTGGCTCCAATAAATAAGGAATTTAAGAGCCCGGTGCAGCCCCTGTGTCAGTGGAGGATGATGAGGATGGGATGGAGCTCACGCTCGGTGTGGCAGAGCTCTGCCATCAAACATCCCTGCAGCAGGGAGTGGCAGGGCAGCCCCATACACAAACCCTGTGCCTCATCCATCAGGTCTCTCCAGATAATTGGGATTGGCACCCTCTAACACCATCAGTGTCCTGGGTGTACAACACTGAGCTGACTCACGTCAATGGAAAAAAGAGGCCAGTGGGAATGCTCTGGCCAAAACTGTGCCACATCACAGTGCAGGCATTACTCATTTCTTAAATATAGTACACCCATGCAGCATGCCCAGGCCTACAGGGTAAGTAAGGGCTCTTTTGTATTTTTTCTAAACCCCAGGACTTAGATATATTTTTTTCTAGCCTTAAAGGGCTGGAGATTTCAATAGAGGTTTCCATTTTGCAGAAGGAGGGCACAATAACTACAGGGAGAAAAGGAGGTTTTCTGGGCATGGAGCCAAACCAAGGCACAGGTCACCTGGCTCCTATAATCTTCTGTGCCATAGACTCCCCATCTGCCTTCTGGCAAGTCATTTATTCTCCCCTCATCCTTTGTGCTGCAGCTGTAAGTGGGGATAATAACAGATCTCTACATCACAGGGCGAATGTGAGGATAAGCCTGATGGTATCAGCACAACTATTGCACAATATGTTGGTGGGCTGGAGGGATCACTGTCCCTAAACACTCCCTGGGAGCCACCCAGCCCTCTGAACCATCATCTCCTGGTTATTTGTGCCTTGCAAAGACTAAGCTGGAACTTCGGCGTTATCTGTCACAGATTTCACACATACCAAGAGACTCTGGGCAGGGGTGGGATTGCAGTAAATTACAATTCTCCACTCAGAGTAAGAGATCAGCCCTGCAGGAGATTGTGGGGTTCAGCAAAATGAAATTATGTGTTTCTCAAGTAGACAAATAAAAGAAATAGGCTAAACTGAACAGAGAAACTTCACGTACCAGCACTCACCGCTCCTGAAGAGGTTGGTACCACCTGAGATCTGCCAGCAGAGCTCTCTGTGGGAAGGCATTTGGACTTCTTTCAGTTCAAATGGGTCAAAGTGGCAAAAATCACTGATCTCAGTAGCATGAAAAAGTGCAATTGAAAGGGGCCTGTGAGTGAAAGAGCAGCAGGTGAGGGAGCAGGCTGGGCTGTCACTGGGGACAGCTGTAGATCTGAGCTGGGAGCTTCTGGGAAGAAGGTGGAGACTTTGCTGGGAACTTCCACCAAGGTTTCCAAGGTGCACATCTGCCCTTAGACAGAGCCCAGCTCCTCCACCAGCTCTCTCTCTGTAGGCAAACGTATCGTTTGTGAATGCCCACCTCTTGTAGGCCAAGATCCTTAATCTTGTAGGCCAAGATCCTTAATCTTGTAGGCCAAGATCCTTAATCTTGTAGGATCTGAGTTGCACATCGGTATGTATGTCTTGAAGATGATATGAGCCAGTGTGACATACAAGCTGATGAGACCAAAAGCTATGGTAAATTACAAAAAATTTTTGGCTTGTCTATACTAATTTCCTAAATGAAACCAAGCCTATTTAAACAATGCTTAAACCATTTTAAATGTGTGGGATTGGTACCAAAGTAAGTTGATCCACTTTACATTGATTTAATTACACCACTGCTATTTATAGAATGTGCTGTTGTTTCTTATAGCCTTCCTTAGCTTCACCTTTGAATTGGATTCTCAAAGAAAGAGGTCTCAAAAATATTAGTTTTTAATGTAAATTTATAATGCATTTAATTATGGATGCCATGGGAGTGGGCAGCCAGCATCCCTCCAGGCATCCCACACTATGGAGATTAGATCTTTAATGCTACACAGGGAATCTTTTCATCTGCTCTTCACAGTGCTGATAGCATCACCTCAAAAATACCCCATCTGAAACCAAAAGGGAAGAAGAAATGAAATTTGCACATGGCTCAGGAGATTCAATAATTCACGATATTTCATTAGACAACATCTCCATTAGGAGTATGACATTTATATTCATGGTTGAGCAGAGGGATAACTTATGAGTTATCTCTTCTGTCTTTGTGAGTGAAGATTAATGTCATAAATGCTCAGCAATCGTGTATCATATACATGTACACATTTACACACACTCAACATGCATTATTTTCATCTTCTATGATCCTCAGGAGGGAAAGCACTTGAGAGAACAGTTTAGGGGAAAAGCAGTTTCTGAATGTTGTCAGATTATGGATAAAAAGCAGGGGGAAAATCGAACCATCAGTTAAAGAACCTAAACCATAGGCAGGTACTGAGCCAAGCAGAGGCTCTGTGTTGGAGCTGTTGTGCACTTGCACTGTTTAATATGCTGTGTGTATCTCTGGGGCAACCTCAGGGGTGGCCTGTTCTTTGGGCAAAGTGGGGAGAGGAGAAGGGAGATGCAATTCACTGCCACCTTCCTGTTCTCAGAACACCCTGGAGCGTCCGAAGCCCATTCTTGCACAACACAGAGAAGTGTGACTGGATTACCTAAAGGAAGTGATTGCAGCTGGTGAGTGCCACAGCTTAGTCACTGGGCACTGTGCTTCACCCCTTACCATCTCCTGTGCCAGAAGGCTGCTTGGCAAAGAAGAGGGAATGCCAATTTTGTACCATCTGGGGATTTCCTTAAGACAGATTTCTGGCTGCTGCAGATGAAGCAGTTGAGTTCTCACAGAGCTGACACAGTCCAGGAGTCGCTTCCAGTGAAAATCTATTATGGGCATTGTATAAGGAAAGTGCTTAATAAACCCAATTTATCACACAGCTCTCAAATTCATTCCTGAGCTCTCACCTATGAGCCTACAGATTTATAGACACGGGGATCCGTGGCCAGAAGGTTCTGTGTAAGTGCAAATAGTTATGGTTGTTGGAAAGATGCTCTTGGCTTGTCCAGTGCAGCCACATGCATTCCCGCAAGTGCAGCAGCAGGTTCCGTGGTTTGCTACAAAATCACTGCCTTGTATTGTCTGAGATGACTGGTGTCTCCTGAATTATCTTCTTCACTGCGCTTTTCATCTTAATTAAATAGGCTGGCTGGACCATGCCAAGAGATAGAACAGGCCAGATTTTTATTGTTCTGGTTAGGAAGGTCTATTCCAACACAACGGAGTCCAAAGCAATCCTCTCACATCACCAAAAAGACAGCTTGCTACGGTATATCCACTGATCCCAGTGCCCTCAACCCCCTTCTCATCTGTTTCCTGTCATTCCCACACCCAGTTTGCATGAGACAGCTAATTTTAGGTTTTTTAGGCAGTTTTTAATTTCATTTGTTGAACAGCACTGACATTCCTTTGAAGTATTTGACACTACAAAGACCAGAAAACATACATAAAAATATCCAGATTAAAGCCCTACTCTTGCTGTAATTTGTCTTTTATTTAGGCCAAACAATACAAAAATCCAGAGGTTATGCCAGTAGCTGAGACAGACCAACAGTTCAAGTCCTGGCAGTTTATCTTCAGCTTGTAAAGGTCTGACCCCAAAAATGTGTTCTGGGTTTGCCTGACTCAGTGCAGTACGATGCAGCTCTGCCTATGGGAAGCAGGATAGACTGTTGCACAGCTTTGCCCAGGCTCCTTATTTCCACTGTAGGTGATGGATGTTGTCTCCAAGCCCTTAGGGGAGCCCCATGCTGTGTCCCAGGGCTGTGCCAGGCAGAGCTGGCAGGGTACCATGCTCTGGCACAGCTCTGGTGCAGCAGACTGGCAAATCGGGCCCTTTTGGTGCCTCACTTCTCTTTTCAAGAGATGAGTGGTTTGTAAAGAGCTTTAGGGGGGACGAACTTAACTCATAAGCCTTTCTGCATATTTAATTTATTATTCTAAGGAGTACACACTTACTCTGCAACCAAACCAGGAATACCTTATTTTACCATCCTGCTTTAGAAACAACGTGTTATCACTGTCTCTTGTTCTCTCTGGAGACATTTCTAAGCCCATTTGCCCACCTTGGCTTGTGTGAGTGTGAGCCAGGGCTGTGCAAAGCCCCCCTGCAGCAGGGTCCAGAGGCTGAGAACACTCCTTCTGCGTGAAATTAATTGAGCTCCAAGGGTCAGCAGGTTACGAGTGGGCTCATTATGACAAATGATTTCTGTCTGAGTAGGAAGACCTTTGGGGTCAGCTCAGGACTCTGCCTAAATTTTGTAATTATGCCTGCCTCAGGCCCTAAACAAACTAAGTGTTCCTTAACATGCAGAGGGAGGAAGCCTGGAGATTAGGGAACAAGCAGAAGCAGCCTGGCTTAGTCTAGCAGGACAGATTTTTAGCTGAATCTTGTAAATAAAACCCCTGACAAGCTCAAAAGAGCTGAAGACAGGCTCAGAGCCTGACAGGAAAAGATCTGGAGTCTCGAGGAACTCTTTATCCCTGCAACGATTACAAGAAGTCCAGCTGGGAAAAGCTCATCATAATTCCTGCTCTGCCTGTGATGAAGATGCTTCGCTTTGCCAAACCCAGAAAGGATAATATGCTGCAAAATATGAGACTTGATTGCACATGGAGCTGTGTTAGTGACTTCAGGGCTTGGCTTGTGACTCAGAGCTCTGACTGGATGGAGGTGTGTGTGCCAGAAATCCAGGCCAGGTTCTGGCAGGGATATGGCCCCTCTCCTGGCCCCTGCTGGGAATCCTGACTGCAGGCAGCACAGAGAGGGACAGGACTGTCCCTGGCCTCACCTGCCCCAGCCTCACTCTCTCCATGCCAGTTGATGTTCATGCAAACACAAAGGAGGAGGGGTGGACACTTCCAAACACGATTCATCCCATCCTGAAATAGATGGGCAAAATCCTCTCTGGACAATACTTCTCTGGAGAACGTGTAGACTTCCTAAAGCTTGGAGAAGGGTCTGCAGATGAGGTGAGGTGGAGGCACCGAGGCTGGTACATCCCAAATCCTGGAGAGACAGAGCCCAGGCTGTCCAACCTGCCACAGCACCGGTGGGACTCCTGGGCATGATCAAGCCCCATCTCATACAAAAGAGCTGCTTTCCAGCTCTTTTCCATGAAGCTCCTCTGCAAAAGCTGTCTGTAGGTTGTTCCTCCAGCCCAGAGAGGGATGTGAGAAGTTCCCATGTCCTGCTGGCCAGATGGACACGGGTGGATGGAGAAATGAGCAGCACGAGGAAAATACTTTCCTGGAATTCTCCAGTTAAACTACAACACCTGATGGCTCATAGCCACATGAAATATCAATTTAATAGTCTAATTGAATCATGTATGCATATAACACCTACTGCTACATTTCTAACTATGTGTGCAAGGTATTTCATGAAGTGAACAGCAAATATCTAATCTTGTTTAAAAACATTCACTTTGAAACAATGACTGGCTCTGAAAGCTGAGCTCAACTATTAGGATTTAAATCTGAATTTCTAGGACATTTAACCCTCATATTATTTCTCATCGTTGTAGATTTAAGTTAGATATTTGTATAATTTGAAGCTAGGGATGAAAAATAAATTGACATTCAGGTATTTCTTTCAATATTTATTTGAAATTCAGACCAGTCATTTACCCCAAATCAGGCTCCCTGCTGTGATTTGCAGCAATTCATTCATCAGTCTTTTTTTGCAGTATATTTTCTTCTAATCCTGAAAAACCATAGGAACATAGGATTGCTAGAATCTATTTTAATTATTCATGTAAATTGAAGAAACAGAATAAAAATTATACATTCAGAGAAAATTGTTGTTCACATAATAGTCTACTTATAAAAATAGAGTGGTTTTTATTTCATCATTTTTTCACTGGCCTTTTATTATGCTTTATTGCACTTTGATCACCATGGACACTTAAAATAATCTACAGACAAACAGACTCATGGTTGTTTTCAAATAAACCAGAAATTCTGAGTGTGTGTCTGTGTGAATCGCTTTGCAATGATTGCATGAGTACACTCTGAACTGAAACAGCAGCACGATATAGCAAGGATTTTTAAATTACGTTTAATACAATTTTTAGAATCTTGGATAATGTTAATAATAGAATAAAAATGATAATTTTATTTTTAACAATGGAATTGTGAGCATATTTTACAAAATGTTGTCCTTAAATGTCTTACATTTGACTTCTATAAAGCTTCTAGGGTTTGGGGATTTTTTGTTTCAAGATAATTTTGTTCATATTTTATATCTTACAATTGGCTTTACGGTCTCATTTTGGAAGCTGACAGATAAAAAGTCAACTCTTGCACACACAGAGAAATAACTGTTAAGTAACACTGGGCAGAGTAACCTAGAGAAAGGCTCTGTAAATATGCCTGGGACTTTTCCCTGTGAATAAAGATGATCTCAGCTGGCTTCGGCTTTCTCGAGGAATGCGGCTGATAATGTGTGATGGTGCTATTTATAGTCTTCCCTGTGCAGATCCATACAGTGATATCCAGAGAGGCCTCCTCTTTGTCTGGCGTTTCCAAAGACGATTCAGAAATCAGGCTAGGTATGCAAGTGCAAGAGGATGTGCTCAGGACAGGATCCAGCCTACGTTGCTCCGAGGTAGAAGATGAGGAGATGGAAAACACGAGGCGGGAGTGGAGCACGTCCTGCAGCCCGGCCTGGGGACGCTGCTGCTTCTCCTCGTCCGAGCAGACTCTCCCTCTGGTCTTGGGCAATTACCTGGGCCCAGATTTTTAGAACTGGGCACATGCAACTCCATGTTTCATTTGCCTACATAATCACTGTAATTGTGACCACACTTGTGGTAATGGAACATGCAAACAGTCCATTAGACAGCCAGACTGGGAGATGGCACTTCCTCCACGGAGCTCCATCGGCATTTCCAGCTACACCTTGCTGGCTGAGCACCCACAGCAGGATCTCCTTAGTCAAAGCAGCATTGTGCAGGACACTGTCTCTCTGGCAGAGAAACAAAACTACATAACCTACTTAGTAATTTCCCTGCAGTCCCCCAAAGTGGCGTCTTTGGAGACAGCGACACAGATAGCAATTGGCAAATACACTGTTTGTGATGTGCCAGCACTTGGAGCAAGAAAACAAAAATCACCAATGAAGCTGTAAAGGCAGGATACTCTGTTAAGATCCCAAGGGAGAAATTGCTTCCCTGATTACATACAATATGCACTGTGTACTCTTAGTGTACCCAGGAATGGTAGTGGAACTCCCCAGAGGATCTGCTGGCCTGCAGCCAGATCTGTCACATTGAAAGTGCTCTTCTACTCTGAAAACTGTCTCAGTAAAAAATAGCATTGTTGGGTTTCATGTTTATGGTTTCTTAATGTTCCAGTATCAGATGTGTTCAGCTGAAAGTGAAAACAGTGCTGGGACAGAGGTTTAGGTGCTGGTGCAGTTTCCCTCTGCCCTGACTGTGGATCCTGCGAGAGACAAGCAGGGCTAGAAGCATCCTGCAAAGCTCACTCTTTCAGGAAAGGCTTTCATAGGCCAGACCATATCCTCAGCTTAGGTCCCTGCAGTCCTGAATCTTTTTGTTTCTTCTTCATTTTCCTGTTTATCAGAAGGATTTGAACAAACCCACAGGGTGGGACTTCAGCATCCAGTGGTGGTGCTGGAGACAGAGGCCGTGTGTCTGCCTTAGCCAGATCCTCTCTACAGGGTGGACAAGAGAGAAAAACAGTAACTACTCCTCCTCAGTCATGAAAATGTAATGGAATAATCTTCTACTGAGTTCCATGGGATGATTTAAAAACCTCCTATGATGGCACACTTAAATTCTATATATAGGCTATTAGATTAATAATAACACCCTATTGATTCAGAGCTTTCCCCAAAACCAAAGTCAATACACAGAAAAGATCTCATTGACTTCCTCTAGCTTTGGATCATTTCATGTTGTCTTAGCTGAGGAGCTTTTCAGAGGGGAAAAGAGGAGTAGGAAATACCTCGTACCTTGAGGGACGGGGAAGTTGAATGTGATTTATTCCAGTGACAGACTTTGAACTGAGCTGGGCAGAAGTAGTTTTTTTATTTTTTAGTTTTGTCAGTGCTGATTTCCATTAGAAAATTCTATTTCAATTGGAAAGGCCTTTTTGGAGGAAAGAATGAAAGTCCTCTAAGAAAAACAGGGAAATAATGTGACATTTGAAAAGTGACTTTGCTTTTTCATTTAATTTCATTTATGTTTTGAAATGGACTTAAGGTGAAATAGTAAAACGTAGAAAGGCCAAAAAATCCTCACCCAAATCAAGTGTATCAAAACAGAATGTTTCATCTAAGCCTGAAGTTTCCTTTGTGAAATGCAATTTTGCAAAAATACAGCAGAAATAATCTAAGTATTTTATAAATTGCTGAGGTAAATATGGAAAAGCCACATTTCTTGTATGTCAGTTGATGAGTGTGCAATTTGCTGTTCATCCTGCACATTACTTCAAGATGCATTTTACCTAATTCCAAAATATCGTGTTTTAAGATACTGGCTGGATTATGGACCTTCATTTAGCATCTTTTAAGAATCTATACTGAAAAATGAGTTCTGGCCCCATAATACTTAAAATTACTCTAATGAACAAAGTCAAATAATACTGGCAGAAAAGAAGGAAGGAGAGGTAATAGTGTAGACAAAAAAACACAGATAAATATCTAGAGGAAGATCAACTAAAAACTTGAAATTACTATAATAAGCACAATGAGCAGTGATGTCAGCTCACTGTTGTGCTACAGTTGACAGCCTCTCGAGAAAAGTGACATTTCAGGGAGCAGAGATTAATTACCCAACCCTAAACCCAGCGGGACTGGGGGCACCTTTCTGTTCTGTGCTCAGTTCGAGGGACAAGGAGCTCCTGGGCAGTGAGAGAAAGGGAGAAGCTGCTGCTGGAGCCCCAGTGCCTCCGAGAAATGCTCAAAGCGAGGGAATGTGCAGTGCCAGCCCCTGGGAGCCCTCCCTCAGCACCACTGCCACCTTCAGCAGTCGCCTCTGCATCGTCCCACTGACGCCCTTGCTGCTCCCGGGGTTTTAAGGAGTCAGGCAAAGGCAGGGTGGTTAAAAAAATCTCCTGTATTGGCTTTCAGCCACTTGCTATCAGAGAAAAACAAAAGCAGAACTTGATCTTTTGTTGTTGTTTTGGGGTTTTTTCCCCTCCTTTGGAAAAAGGGATTCCTCATCTTTACCGCTCCTTTATATTCTAACTGCCCCAGCTGGAAACCTTCTAGGCCTTTTTAAAACAGGATTAAAACCACAGTTTTCTGCATTAGCACAGCTCAAAAGGATAACCTCAGCTCTTTTCTCTGCCAGCCAGCTTTTTAATCCTGAATCACATGTCACTTCAAATTATGAATATGATTTTCATGTCCCCCTCGGGCCTAAATTTCACCCAAGTAAATCCTCTCATTCAGCAGCCGGAGAAACGTGTCAAAAGCAGTGATCTTCAAGCACTGAGAGTGCTCTGGGAGAGATCAAACTGTCCCAGCCTGAACTCTCCCAGTGCCAGGCATCTTTCCCCCTCCTGCTTATTATTGTTGACACCCTGCATCCCCACTTCCTTTCCCCCCAGTCCGAAAGCCTGGGATGGCAAGAAAGAAGAAAATAGGTCCCTTCTTAATTCTAAATATTTCAGGGATTGATCCTTTCTGCACTTGTGGGGGCAGAGGAGAACAAAGACGCTCATGAGCTGGTTCTGGGGAATGAGAAATCAAACCAGCCGATCAGAGCTGTGTTCTCTCATCTCCTGGCTCAGCTCTGCTAATCTCATCAGCAGGCACGGGAGAACTGGCTCAACAGCCCTGACTTCGAGCCAGCCAGGTTGGTGTGATGGTGTCACACTCTGCTGGAAGAAGGAAACCCTTCCTCACCCAGGATTCTCCGTGCTGTGCAGATCCACCTCTCCTGAGTGTCCTGGGAACAAGAGCTGACTCAGAACATCCTTGTCAGAGGAAATGTGTGTTTCCAGCCCTGGTCTACAGATGAACAGACTGGAATTTTGTCTTGTGCAAATGACTTAAAACCGGAGGATCAAGCCCAGAATCAGAACTCTGGATACCTACACACTAGTGTCTGACATTAGATCAAAGCCTTCAGCCTCCTTCTCTTCAGCCTGCTTTCCAAGTCTAGAGAGCTCAAAGGGCCATGTTGGTCTTTCCTTTCCTGTTCTGCCCCAGTATAGTTTCTTCCTCTCTGAAAAGAGCTGTATTATTGCTTTTGTTACGTTTAGCTGTTGTTCCTTTCCCAAGATGACTGTGGCCATTGCCTTTACTCTCTGTGATGGTCGATGCTGCATCTCACTTGAGGCAGGTGCAAGGTTCCCCTCCCCTTTTCCTCGTGGGAGCTGTGAACGTGGACACTGCAGTAGTGAGGGGAGTGTAAAGATTGTCCTCATTCAGTCCTTTCAGAGCAAGGAACAGAGATGTTTGAATTTGGTTCCAAGCCTCTCTGGGGTTAGAAGTAATAACTTTGTTGAGATCTTCTCATCACCAATCCAGACACCCAAGTTCAGGTTCCTCTGGCAGAGAGAGGAAACAGAGCTGTGGTCTGAGGTCACCTCCTCTGAGAACACTTTTCTCAGGGTTTTCTAGACTTTGTCAGAAAAGGTCTATTGGTGTGGTCTTGGATTTGAAAGGTTTTAGGGCTTTTTTTCCTCATAGGGGAAGAAGGTAAAGAAACACCCAAGACATGATGGAAGGCAGAGAGCACCCAAAACCCCAGTGAGCTGCAAGTCCCTGCAGCCACACCTCTTGACTGAAATGCTGCAGCCATTTCCCATTGGAAAATCAGTCAGATAAATATTTTCTTCCTGCAGAAAAGCAAACACGAATGTGGAAAGGGACTTGGAGGGCATATTTATCTCTCCCTTACCTTCCCACGGTGAAGAAGCCACAGGAGTTATTACAGAAACCTCACCTTTCAAAACATTCCCATGGCCATGAACGTGCTACTGAACAAATCCATATCCTGGGAGGATTTCTCACTCACTGGAAGATCAACTCTGATCCAGCCATTGCCTGTTGCTTTTTCAAGTTTCAGCAGCAAACACAAACACAGTGGTTTGCCAAGAGAGGTGGGCAGGAAACAGTTTTTCCTGTCCACAAGCACTTCTCAGTTTAGAGTTTTCTCATCCTAATACTGCGTGAAAAGTAGAAATCTGAAACTTAAAAGTATTCAAATGTATCAACCCAGTACTTTTTCTGAACTTTCACATATATATATAAATGTGTATAGATTTAAAATATTTTGTTTTCAAAATGTTTACTTTGTAAATATAAACCACAGTAAATTTGAGAGCAAAATATTCCTCTTCAATTCACTTCCTCTTCAAAGTAAAACATTCAGATGACCACCTGTGACTTCTATCAACTGGCACTTTACAATTTAAAATAATTTCCAGGAAACCCCAATCGTATTCAAGGCCATCTTAATGACTGCCTGACTGCAGCCTAGAGGTGCCAATAGTTTAGTGACTGCTGAGCTGCATGTACAGAGTTTGTAATCCCTTGAGTGGTGCTTTGAGGTTTCCAGTAGCTAATATAGGTCCACCACCACAGCAGGGAATAAAATGAGTATCGTTTCCTTCATCCCTTTACGTTTGGTGTTGCAAGAGCTTGTAGAACTGAATTTCCAGAGTGGTGATTTTTTTTTTCCCCTTTCACTGTTGGATGATAAATTTGTTTATCTTTGCTCTTGGCACCAAACTTTGTGAACATTTCTAAAAGAAACAATGAAAATTCACTCACGGTCTGCTAAATCAATAGTCCCAGTGTCTCGTTCCCCTCTACCAGTGCACCTTGTGTAACATTCCCTGCTCTGCCTGAGAGGGGGTTCTGTCCATCCTGCCCTGGTGGAAATGACTAAAGCAGCTGCAGAGGGATGGAGAATCAAAGCTCTGTCTCCTCCCTGAGATGGCAACTCCAGCGTCAGCTCTAAGGAACACACGGCTGAGGACGAGCCTTCACCCCAAGCCCAGGACAAGCAGGAAGGACCAGAGTGCACGAGATAAACTGGCAGGTGGAGTCTCTCCACACAAGGGGGACAAGTCACAATATTTCTGTATAGTTTCTTCCTTCACCACAGAGACAGACTGGGGAAGATGTGACTGCAGATGGTATGTGTGAGAGGATGTAGACTCAGATTTGACAGTCACTTTATAAATTAAACCCTGGCTGTGTAATCTCCCTTCAGGTCTACTTGCTGCTGTGGAATAGTTTTCTGTGGGTAAAAACACCAAGTTTTCCAAAACCTGATTTATGATTATTCTCCGCTAAAGCCTTAAACCCACAAAAATTATTACAGCTATTTGTATCTCATCCTGGCACTGTTGTTCACTGCAGTAAGTGGAACTATCTTTCCTTAAAATGCTGGATCGAATCCATATTCTATTTATTACGTCTGAGGACTGCTGTTGTGTATTTTATAGCCTGTTGTTTGCAAACTGTGGGGGCATAAAAAGTGCATAATCAGAAAAAGTGCAGAAGTGTCCTCATCATCCCTCTTTTTTTTTTCCCCAAAAAAATTTGGGGTCCCAAAGGCATTTGCTTTTTAGACCTTAAGAGCATGGCAGAGCACAAGAGCAAAACTGAAAATCTCCAGTGGGTGAGGACTTGGACAAAAAATCCCTGGGCTCCAAAAGGCACAGGATGGATACCTGAGGGGGTAGCATGTATCCATTAGTTCTAACTAACATTCCAGTTCTAACTCAGTCCTGCCTGTCCCCACAGGAAAGCTTTGTGCATGTACTTTACACATGGCTTGCACCAGCCAGTTTCCATCCACGTCCCAGAGCAGCTCTGACAGCTGTGCTTTGTCCTTCACCCAGAAATCCCTGACATCCTCAGCACTGTTTTCCCAAGTAGCTACGAAATATTTTCCTGAACTGGAAAAGGTGGGTTTCCAGACTTTCAGACCTTTGAGAAACCAGTTCCCAGTGCAGTGTTTGTCAGTGGTTCTTTATTTCATGGACATCAAAACCTTTCTGAAGAAGCAAACCAAAGTTGCTGACGGGTTTGGAGGGGGATCCTGGACACTGGCAGTGCCAGCAGGAGAGGATGTGTGACAAACAGATGGCCTGGCAGGCTGTGGCAGCCCACTGGAAGGAAGGTACAGACCAGCCCCAGGGGAGTGAGCACACAAGGGTTTTCCAGCTTTCACCTTCTGATAGACCACAGCTGAACAGCACAGCATCTGTAGTGCAGCAGCTGCTGTTTGCCCTGTGACTCACACCCATCCACACACGGCACGGACCACAGGCTCCTGGGCCACATCCTCCCCCAGAGAATGAGACAGAGGAGTGGGAGGTGCACAGAAAGTATTCCCCCTCACGTGGGCTGAGTTTACCAGGAGAGGTGAGCAGAGTCCCTTTGCTGTGGTGCACCACAGCCCCTCCCATGTTTCCATGTGTCCACCCATGTTTTCCCCTCTCATGGACACCAGGTTGTCAGGAATTCAACCTTCAGTGGAGAGCAAAGGAATTCAGCCACTTTCACAGGCTTTTGGCACTAAAATCAACTTGCTGATCGGTACAAGCCTGTTTCTGGATAGAGAAGAGCTCTGACAGCTGAGCTGCTCTGCACCACTCCCACCCCAGAAGGCACTTTTTCCTGCTGTCAAAGACTTGCCACCAGCCAGGTGTCACCAGGGAAGGGAGTACTCCATGGATCTCTCCAAGGTGCCTCAGTATGAGTGTTGTGGGCTCCCAGGAGAGCAGATGGAGGGAGACTGGCTCTCCCTGGGACGATTCAGGTGTCAGGTGCCCTGAGCCACACTCATTTCCCATCTCTGGGATCCCAGCTCAGCTGCTCCAGTGCCATGGCAGGGATCCCCCCACATTGTGGCTGATTCTGATTCTGTGATATTTCGGAGTGTAGTTAAAAATACTAAAGTATCATTGTCTGGCTATGGTAATCATCAGCATCAACTCCCACAGCAGGTAGGAAGTCAGGGTTGTTCACAGTATAACTTCACTTTGGAGTGGAATTATAATATGAATACATAACTGTACTGTTAAGTACACAATACTCCATTGTAATGAAGAGGTATGAATGAATTTTTACCACAATGAAGCCCAGAAATCTCCTATATCCCACACTGACTTGTGTGACAAAATCCCTACAGGTGGACACGGTTTCTGCCCCCACTCTGGTGAGATCATGAGAATAAATCCGCACTCTGACTCTCAGGCCCATCTGGTGTCTTTTGCTGAGATGGAACAACATGATATTTGTGTTTGGCTATTTCAGAGAAAAAGACCAACAGCAAGGGAAAGCAGAGTGGGTTTGTTACATTATTTGTGTAATGGCTCAACACTCAGGGTGGCAGAAGCAGCAGTATCATGATGTTAGCCTCAATCAAACAGATGGCCAGGGAATTATTATATCTAAAACCCCAGAGCATCCTCCATTTCTAGATGCCAGTTAATAATACAGGTGGTGCAGTGTGAAGGGAAGAGACTTTGCTGCAGCTTTGGGGCTCAACTAGTCCACAGGGTCCAATTCCCAGCTCGATTGTAGGCCCTTCTTCCCTCTCACCACAAAGACATCTGGTGTTATTAAAAGCTCCTAAAAGAACTGTGTTCAGAGATAGCTCCCCAGCATTGCATGTGTAACCATATGTGGCAATATAGCACTACATTAAAAATAAGAAAAAGCCTGTTTATAGAAGATCAGCAAGTTTGTTTGTTTTCTTTTTCGACATCCCTTCTCTGTTCATGTGGTTATTGTTTCTGGTAACTGTTTTTGTCTTCTGAAGGTATTTAATTAGGGGCAATGGGTGGATTTATTAAAAGGCCTTGAGCCCTCTGCTCTTTAGATAGCTATGGCCTTATGTCTGAGTGTGAAAACCATCTCATATCAAGCATATTTAAAGTAAAAATAGAAATGGTTTTTCCCTCTCTGTAACCTTCTCCTCTGGAGGCAGAGAGTTTGAGTCTTTACTTACCAGGGCAAACTGAGCCTGGAATTGGGTTCTTTCTCCTCAGTAGCAATGGCAGAAATAACCTCAACTCCAGTGACCCTGGCCTGAAGAGCATATCAGATTCATCTCCACTGTCCCACACTGGCAATCCAGATGCTAAATGTTCAAGGCATGGGGTGCTGGCCCTCAGGAATGGCATTTCTGAGCTTAATGGGCTGTGGAACAAGGTGTGCCTCCTCTTTTAACTCTCTGGGCAGACAGAACAGGCGAGTTACAACATGAAGTGCAGAGGGAAAGAGGGGACAAGAAAAAATGAAATAAAACTCTTATTTCATTAAGAAGCCTCCTTTGCTGTGGACAGGATGCATACAACAGGAAGGATGTGGACACTGAATAACTCATCTCAGGATTTCTCTGTCATTAAGGAAATGAAGGTATTGAAGCATGGGTTTCCTTTGCAGGCTATTCTAGTGAAAAGCAATTCAGCAATAAGGCAAAATGTCACTACTACTTTGCTGCTGCTTAAGGAGAAAACTTTCTCTCTCTTCCTTTCCCTGCCCTGCACCTGCTCCCTGGGCTCAGAGTCCACAGCAGGGAAACTAATACCTATTTCCTTCATGTTGTGCTCCTTTGACACAGAAACACCCCCGGACTGCACAAGAAATGGTTCAGCACAGCCACTGAACGGGGGGACAGCACACCCAGACACCAACATTCCCACTGAACAGGGGGACAGCACACCCAGGCACTGACATTCCCACTGAACAGGGGGACAGCACAGCACACCCAGACACCAACATTCCCACTGAACAGGGGGACAGCACACCCAGACACTGACATTCCCACTGAACAGGGGGAGAGCACAGCACACCCAGACACTGACCCTCCCACTGAACAGGGGGAGAACACAGCACACCCAGGCACTGACATTCCCAGCACCTTCGAGGTTTCTCAGTAACCTGTCTGGAGCTGGATTTTCCCACCCCAGTGGCAATGGCCCCCAAGCCAAGCTGGTGCCAGGATGTCCCTGTCATAGGAGAGCCGAGGTGGGAACAGGCAGCTGGGTTTGATGCTCCTGTTGCCCTTGGGAAAACTGGTGATAACAAAGGGTAAAGGAGCCAGCTCTGACTATTGGAATAAAAGCCACTGCATTTTCTCTTAACTGAGATGGCCCTCTACTTTTCAGGTGAGTTTTCATGAGAATAGCTCTCTTGACATCATGAGGATAAACAGGCTTAGTGCCACTTTAAAGTTAAAAACAGAGTTTTATAAGAAATAGGTTGTAAAGTTCTGCAGTTGGGAATTATCTGTATTTATGCCTTTATACAGCTCTTTGTACAGCACTGTTGCAGACCAAGACTCCTAGATATCATTGGAATACAAGGGATGTAATTCAGGGATATGATAGCATTTTTGATAGTTTAATTTAATTCTTCATTTACAAATTGTTTTAAGAGGCAGAATGGAGGAAAACACCCACAGAAAGCAAGGCAGAATCTCTTTCAGACAGAATACACGCAAGGTTACAAAGTACTCAGCGAATTCTTTAGTGACCTAAGTTTCATTACACACCACCAGGAAAGACCCAACTTTAGGTTTGACCTCCACAGTGTTGTACAAATAGGGAAGGAAACCTGAGAAGCATTAAGATGTAACCTTCCTCAGGCAAAAAAAAGCTGTCCCTTCATTAATGACTCCAATTATAGCTATTCATTGTATCCTCTTTGCCTTAACAAAGTCTCACATTGTCAACCAGCCCTCTTACAAGTTCATTGTGTGCCCATTATCAAAATATCATTTTCAGCTTCACTGAACACATGTAGGAAATGTAGTAGTGTAAAAAGGAAGAGGAGGAGGGAAGATAACACAAGAAGAAGAAAGATAATAAGCTTAGACTGCATTTGTGTAATTACCCTCTCCAGAACAATCTTCTGAGAAAAGAATATGTTTAATTTTTGTTATGTCATAAACCTTAAACTCTCCAGTTGTCACTGATTGGGCTGGGAACTAAACAACTGAAAATGGACACTGGGTGATTGCCTTCCCCCCACTTCACTTTTAGTACAGGCAGGTTTATTCTGAATGGAGGGAGAGCTCTGTGGTCAATTTTGAATCTGTTTTTGAGGACTAATAAATTTAATACATCCAAATTGGAAGTGAGTTGTGGTTTATACAAAGTAAACATTTTGCAATTTCAGAAGTATAAAACAAACCTGTTTAGGAAGTGTCCAGCCAATGCACTAATTTTTCTCTTTTCCATTCGTGTTCTTTATCTCCTACAGCATTACCTGACCCGTGATTTAAAGCCTGGTCCTGACTCAGGCTTCATTCAAGTCCATGACAAAACTGCCAATGACTTCAATAGGAGGATCAACCTCCCAGGACAAGATTAAAAAGATTAAAAGCTTGGAAAACAAAATACAGTAAGTGTTTAACATAAAAATGATAGAAAAGCCTTCTCTGACCATAACATGCCGTGTCATCAACCTCCAAGAAGTTCTTCATCTGGAAACTACTTAATGCTACCAATTAATGCAGGGGCCTGCCCAGTTTGAACTGTGGAGACATCAACAACTTGCCTAAGATCCTGCACCGAGCACTTGTCTGCAGTCAGACAGGCCTGATCATTAACCAGTGATAGCCCAAAATCAGGGGGAATATCACCGAGGGCTCTACCTGAGACACAGAGTTTTGCTGTTCTTGTCCTGGTCCATGACTGTCTGAGCAGCTTTGAGCAGGGCCAGCAGGCAGATGCACCTACTGCATAATGGCAAGGCCATCCCTGGGCGTGGAGCTCTGCCAGCTGGCAGCAAGCAGGCAGGAAGGACATCCACACTGATGACAGGCTGGGCTCTAACAGCTCTGTGACCTGGCTTTCTTTGTCATGACCACTCACACTCCTGCAGCAGCAGCACTGACTCAGTGTTCCAAAGGCAGGCAACGAGCAGGTACAGCTGGGAGATATGGACTGTCCTTGGAAGTGGTTGTGCCTTGCAGTTTGACCTGAACGGGGTGACATCCATCTGCATTTCCCCAGGGACAGAGCAGGGCAGAGACTTGAACTGGTAGGATCATGGCACATTCTTATCTGCCCCCTCCCCTGCCAGCTGGGCTCAGGACTCCCAGCAGCCTCCCCTTAGCACAGACAGGTGGAAAACAGGGGTGTGGGAAGAGTGGTTGTGGAAAAAGAGCAGTCTTGCAGAAGAAAGGGGAGCTGCCCAGGAGTCCTGAGCTTTCCATGGAGCCTGACCCTGCAGAAGGTGAGCTTTCCTTGCCTGCCAGGGCTGGGTTTGCTGGTTCCCTGTTTTCACTCCCTCCCTCTGGTCTCTGGTTGAACCCTCCTCTGAGTCGTGGCCCTGCCAACAACGCCCTGTGTGTGAGGAGGGGAGCGGTGATGGGAAGTGCAGCGGATGTGCTGGACACAGCACCACATCCAGGGCAATCCAGTGGGAATGCCTGCTGGGAGGTTTGCTTTCTTTGTGATGTTTACTTGGTTCACTGCTCTGGTCCCTGCCCTTCCCTCGTGCCCAGGCTGGGGTTTAGTCTGACCATTGCTGGCTTAGGGTGGCCCCTAAAGGGACAGCCAAGCTGGGGAATGGCTGTGGTTGGAGAAATGAGTGTACACAAACTACATAATGCTCTTAACTACATAAAAACTGGCTTGTCAATCACCCAAACCAGCTTTTACAGCATTTTGAATGCAAATCAGCCCTTGAGCAGGCGTAAGTTACAACTGTATTTACCTTAAGGCTCCTTTATCCTATCAGAGCAATGAAAAGCAGTCTTACAGCTAAAACCATATTCCACCATTCCAAACTGTGGTAGCAGTTTAGGTTGTTTCCACCATCATTCAAAGCAACTGTTGCTACTCCTCCTTTGGGGCTTTCATAACTTCATCCTGAACAAATGCTGATGGGGACTGAGGGTCAGATCTCATTTGCATGAAAGGCGTGGACAGACCTGCTTCTGCAGATCTTGTTGGAGCAGATGTGGGTGTAGCTGCTCTCAAGAATTCCCCACCATCCATATTCACTGAATCACAGTGGAATGAATCACAAGGGACCCACAAGGACCATGAGTCCAACTCCTCTAAGGAGAGCCAGGAAAAAGCATTGTAGGACACTTGTCACCCAGCTGAGTAACAGGAAAATCATCTTTGCCTAAGTGGGGGACAGCTCTTCACCTCCATCAACATGTTTCTCTGTTAAATTTAGTACAAATGAGGGTATTCCAGATGCCAGGGTTGTAAATATCAATGCCATTTAACCAAATAAAACTATTTGCTTCACTGTAGTCCTCCACACATGTAGTGGCTGTTGAACTTCGAACAGTCACCTCAGCTTTTCAAGGCTTTGCCTTTAAAAGCACACTATAGCCTAATCTGATATAAATCTACATCATCCTATTGCTCTCTAAGTTGATTTATATCAGTGGACCAGCTATTATGCCAACATCAATAGCAATCTGCATCTCTATTGGTGGTGATTAAGGGTGGAAAAACAGCTGGGAGCAAGATGGAATATAATACTTAAACTGTGACTAAAAACCTGGAAAGGAGGAGCCTGATCAATGCTGTTAGGAGTCTGCTGGGAATAAATGTACTTGTGATTTCACTTAGTCTGAATGGACAGAGAATCAGGGCACAGCTGTCAGAGGGTCCCCACCCTGGTCTTGCAGGCTCAGATAAACTGGGTGCAGTTCTACACCCATAAACATCTATGTGGTAATTGCAGGTGATGAAAACACCCAAGTGAACCCTAAATGGATCCACAAACTGCTTCGGCAGTGCTTAATTTGCCCTTCAGGAATTAGACTTTCACTTCACAGCACCTAATGTGGGCTAAGAGGCCTTTTTCAGAGGTTCAGATGCCAGTGACTCCCAGACTGGTGCTAAATAGCACCTTCCCAAAACTCACTTCCCATTATCCTCAATTCTTCCCAAAAAATCCATCTATGACACTTTCAGAGCTGCTGCCAGAGAGCTCAGCTGCTCCCTAAACCAAGCTCAAATAACAAGGAATGCAGGATGTGTTTTCTTAAGAGACAGGTAAAGTTTGCCTGTAGAGAAGGAATCCAGGAACGAGCCCAGGGAGCCTCCACACTGATCCAGGACAAGCCCAGGGAGCCTCCGCACTGAGAGGCTTTTTTTTTTTTTTCTTTACAATTTCACAGCTTTAAGTCCTTCCAGGTTATTCCCATTCCTGCTTTAAAAGGCTGAAATTCTCTGTAGTGGAGCCACAAATATCACAGCCCTCCTGTCAACGTCCAAGCAGCTCAGAGCTGCAATTTATTTAAAGCTAGCCTGAAGTGAACCAGTTAGTAAGAGCTGGTTTCCTATCACACCTCATTCCACCTTCTGCCGTTGAAACCCACTTAACAGAGCCCTACTATTCCTTGGGGACTTCAGGGGATTAAGGCAGGCCCCCTGACAATGCAGTGACTGTCTCAGTGCTGTTGCCTTTTCTGTTTATCAACTAAAATGGGAGGGGGCCAAAAATAAAAGGCAAAGAAGGAAAGGGAGAGGGGAGAAAGAGCGAGAGATAGAAGGAGGGGGAGAAAGGGAGAGCAAGATTTTTAATGCAAAACTAAACCCCTGCTGTTCAGGGCTTTTGTTAATACTAGTAACCTTCAAGTACGAGCCTTGTACTCTCAATAAAGTAACTTAGAAATAATTTCCCTAAAGCTCTTTCTCTGTATATCAGATAAACTGCATTTATTCCAGGAACTCTCCTTTCTTAGGGAGACCCAGGGGTAAAAACCCAATGGGTATTAAGTTGCCTGTGTCTGAGGAGCCCAAAGGATTGTAACTCTTATTTAGAGCAGTTGATAAGAGGTTTTGATCCTTACTTCTTTACTTTACTGAACTCCTCTGCCTGCCGGCATCGTGCCTGAGGCATCGACTACCTGCAAAATCTGCAGCTTTGCCTTACTGACAGTAGCTGGGATAACACTGAGAAGAGTTCCAGTAGCACAGGATGAGTGGGATCTACCTGAGCTCGTTATTGCACTCTGATCTTGGGAAAGCTTGCTGCTGGATGTTGGACAACAGCAACTCATCTCTGCTTTGTCCTGGAGGGAGCATAAAAGCCGGGATAACACAGCATGGAAACGACAGTGCTTTTGTGAAGAAGGCACAGAAGTGTCTTCTGAACAACTTTCTCTCTGAAAAAGGAGAGTACCCTGGGAAGAGCCACACAGAGCACACAGTTAATGACAATCCCAGCAGCAGTGCTGAGAAACCCAAGGCAACAGTAAAACATGCAGAAATGGTGGATGGAGAGACCCCACACCACCAGGCTTGAGAATTAGGAACCTCACTCTATCCTTCAAGCCACCAACATCTGGCATCCACGTGAGCCAAGCAGGCACAGGAGGTCTGATAAAAGCTGCTTGAGGCAGCTCAGAAGTGTAGGGAGCCCATGTGGCTTTTCTGTGGAAAAATGCTGATTAGATATCTGCCACTGCAGCCCATAAACCTTCCCCTCCCACACTCTCCTATGTAGTCTGGTCTCTACAGGATTTTCTTGCCTTCATCACTCTTCAGTCATATGCAGACAGAGAAAGCAGAAGAAGAGAGCCCTATAGCAGTCTATCCATCAGCCCAAGATGAGTGACATTGCAGGTGAGTGCTGAACAGTGGATGGGACATCAGGGCAGGCAACACAGAGCATAATCACTTGCCTCCAGATTTCTTTGCATCATAATAGAGCTTTCTGGTCGTGGGGCAAGTACAGCAGCCCTTGATTGCTATGGGTGCTAATCAGGAATACAGTCCAGAAACGGGGTCACACTTCTCTGGCTGGACAGGATCTACCACAGCTGGATAGATCCTACTGCCTCCTGCTGTGTAGCTGACTGTACTCCCTTCCACAGTACCAGGATTCCTTCTGCTCTCCACTGCCACATCCCTGGCCCGGGTTTCACCAGGGGCTGTCTGACACAGCCTCCGAACTCTCGTGGGGTGAAGAGCTGAGGCAGCAGTTCCGAGTGCCATCCTGTGCCGGCAGCAGGTGCCATGGAAGGACCACGGTTTGCACGGTTTGGGATGTTGGCATCGCTGGGTTTGCGTGTCCCCAGCTGAGGGAAACTCCGTGATCGGTTTTTCTCCCTGCCTAAGGTCTAGTGGGAAAATTCCTTTCCCGCTGAGCAGTCCCTCTGCCCTGCAAAGCCTCCACCACCGTGGGTTTGAGGGCAGGAGGGGTCTTTGTGAGCCATAGGCATTCAAAACCACAGCCCACAAAGTAACCTCATCAGGTCAGAGCGGGTGGGAAGGTTTATACTGGGACTTGTTTCCTCTTTTAGTTTTACTGGTTTCCTTCAGCAATCATTAGGGCTTAACGAAGCTTTTCTGGCTTCCCCTTGTGCTTCTGAAGTTCTTTTGTTCCCATAGGGGAAGCAGAGCTGTAAGGATCCCCAGCTTTCCATTCAGATCATTTTAGAGATCCGAAATTCTTGGTCTGGGATTGAAGCTCCACTCAGCACTGACCATTTGCTCTACACAAGGAGAGAAAAGGGACAGAGGGCAAAACTGGTGTCCTCTGGAGCTGAAATCCCTTTATATGGGCTGATTCTTTTTCTTCAGATCCAAATAGACTCACAGTACTACGGTGTCAGCACTCACTTGTCACATATTCCTCATGGGCTCGAGGAAGAGCACAAGAAAGCACCTGGTATGAAAACATCGAGCGATGGAGAAGCCCAAAGACACTCTAAGGGATTTGGTGTGATATCTTTTAGATGAAGAACTATCCTGCACCTGGAAATAAATAAATAAATAAATCATTCATAATAAAAATCATCTCCCCATATGCAGAGTCCTGACTACAGAGGGACAAAGCGGGGGCTGATCTGCTGGCAAATGACCTGCCCCACGGTGCTGCCATCACCGACTCTGGGACTGCCCATCAGGTTCAACACTTTTTCTCCCAAGCCCTCCCAGTCACCACTCACAGCCCCAGATGGGATCTTCTCACCACTGCCTGGAGTTCCACTTCACTGGCTACTGTAGAAAAATCACTCTTGCTGCAAATCCAACTCATTTTTCTTCCAAATTAGGCTGAACATTACTTACATAGCTCCCTGCAGTGAAGAAAGCACTGACAGTGACAGCCTCTGATGCTCTGCAATGTTCAAGGCTTCGGGAGTTGCTACCAACCATCACTCTCAGGCACGAATAATCCTGCTCCAAGCTCTGTCGTGGCAGAACAAGCCTTTCCCGGGTGCGTGCAAGCAGCACAGATGTCTGCCATCAAAATCTGCTTCACAGCATCCACTGCATGCCTTAAAAAGAAAATGAACTGCATTTATCTGGATCTCAGTTCATCCTCCCAGACCAAGATTTTAAGGAAAGGCCTCAAGTGACTATGCAAGTTGTAATAGTGGGGGATGAGAGAGCTGTTATCTGCCAGCAAATTGGCTGGATTTGGAGCATCCCTGATGCAAACACAGTTAGGGCATACACAGCAGTGTGCTCCACATCTTCAGCAACTCGAAAAACATCAGCTCCTCCCAGCTCACCCGTTCTGGTCTTGCTGTCAGACTAAGCACAGGGAGAGTCATGGATTGCTTGCACAAGGAAGAAAACACTGTCAATGAAGAGGAGCTCATTTCTAATGAGGAATAAGTAGACACCCAGCTGAAAGCTTGAAGGCATTTTAAGCATTCCTGCTTTGCTAAAAACAAACCCAAAAGCAGTTACTGTGTCTGCACTGACACACAGTGATTTGCTAACTCAGTAAGTCAGTTCTAACTGCGTGGCCATCCTCTTCTGTGCCTGGCAACCCACACACCAGCCCAGGATCCACATTCCTTGATGGTGGGGTGCCTTGGAAATACATACAGCTGTCCTGAAATATTCTTCAGGGTCACCTTGAATGGGCCTTGGCAGAGCCCAGGAGCATGTGCAATGGAAAGTTCATTCTCACCTGTTTCATCTTAGCAGGTCACATCTCTTTGTGGAAGAAAAGACACAGAGCAGGGATAAAACCTTCAGCAAAACTGACTAACTGCATCCATAAAATGCTGGAGAAGTAGCTCTTACAGCTAAGAGTAAATTCTTGGGAGGTTTTGCTGAAAAAAATGCTTACTTTTTTCCCCCACCATCAGAGTGTTCATATAAACCTATAACCAGTTCAGGCTGTTTCTCCCTCTGGGAGATTTCAAGTGATTTGATTCAGCTTTCTAACATTGTTCAAGGTAGACTTCATCTCCCCTAGCACTCATCAAAGCTGCTAATAAGTACTTCAGAACTCATAAAGAGATGACCAAATCTTGGGCATTGGGGACTCTGGCTCATTTATCTTCCGCAGGCAGAATCAGATCTGATTTTTTACACTGCCTGCTCGGATGCTAATGCAGTGCGTGGTCTCTGGCTCCTCATGGAAGCTTCCCTTACAATAACAGTCTGCTGTGAAAACATGAGGAAAGCAACACAGATTTCATATGGCTTCTACATTTAACTACACACAGATGGAGAACTGAGGGGGGGAAAGAAGAAAAAGAAAAAAAATTGCTTAGAATTCGGTTACTGGGAGTGGAGAAGAGGAGATGTATTTCAGTATATACGAAAACTAACAGAAGTTTTACACACAAAACCTAATTTGTATAGGACTAGAGAAGTTGTGAAGCCCAAATTTCACATGCTCTGTGAAGATTTGTTAAGGTCTCAGGTTCTTAGTTAACACAGAACAGGTGAATCCATATAATTTTCAATAAAATTGGATCTGATCCCATGATTTACAGTGAACCTGTCCTCATTTTACAGTGACAATCTAATTATTATGCTGCTCCTGATATAATGCAACAATTAGATTCAAGTCCAGATATACAAGAGGAGTTGTGCTGGTGGAGTGACATTTATGTGGTACTTGAAATATCTGCCCATATTAAGCACAATTTCATGGCTAACTAGCGAGAAGTGACACTTAACAGTCCTTTTTGTCAAAATGACTGGTTTCATTAAAAAGTGTTTCCCATTGAAGACAAAGATGTGCAAACCGACTCTCCAAGGATTATGTTTAGAGCTGCTTTTTCCCCCCTTTTTTTTGGGGGGTGGTGTTTAAGCTCAGTGCCTGTGACGTGTGCTGGCTCATCCTCTGGGGCCTCGTGTCTCCTTCCCTGGCACAGGCACAGCCCAGGCCGAGGGCACTGCACAGACAGCTCACACCAGCTGAGATGGATCCCACCCTCCCTGTCAGCTCTTCAGTTCATTGTTTTTATTATGACTTGAATTGACATATTTCATTACACACGATCCCCCTCTGCCCCCTCGTACATTCATCACACGTGTCAGCTCTGCTTTTCCAATCTGCTGCTTGATTAGCCTTTGTTAACAGAAATCCCCCAGTGATGGACACGGAGCCGTGGACCTTTTGCTCGTGTTCTGGAGGACACCATTGCAAAGAGACTGCCAGGGCCTTTTCCCAGATAAAAATAGTCAGGGACACCAGAAGACCCAGCTCTGTTCCCAGCTCTGCTCCTGACCTGTGGTGGGGACATGGCCGAGCATCTTCTCGCTTACCTGAGTGCCTGCAAACTCTCTCCACTCTCTGGAGTGAAGCAGCTCATCAGCCATCACCTCCCGCTGGGTGTTTGTGCCTGTTACAGGGACTGACATTTTGGTACAGCCCTTTAGGGGAAAAATCACTCTCAAGCTCCTGTTGGTGACAAAACTAATGGTATATGAGTTCACTTGGCTGGAGGAATGACAAAATTAGAGAGCGATTATACTGTATCCACTAGTGCTGGGGAAGATTATAGATGCCACCCAGGCTCTTGAAATGGGAAGCAAGGGCAGTCAGCAGAATCCATTTACAAGGAGTAGGTCATCCTCAGCAAATATGATTAACTCCTTGGAGTGGAGGTGACGATGAGAGCTGACAGGGCTGAAGCAGCAGACATAATTGACTTGGACTTCCACAAGGCTTCTTTTTTTTTTTTTACCATACAATACTGCATAAAAGACTTGGGGGTTAATAAGTCTGGCATTGATAGTGAAATTCTCAATTGGCGACAAAAAAGAATGACTTGGTAACCGAGGTTAGACAAGTTGGAAAGTGGTGATAAATGGATACAGATGGGGGAACAGTGAGAGGTGAGAAGTGGAGAGCCTCTGGGAGCAGAGGTGGGGGCTTGTTCATGCATCAGTGACCCACCAGAGAGGGGGATGGAAAGTGAAGTGTGCACGTCGTCAGAGGACACAGAACTGCAAGAGAAGAAGAGGGAGCTCACATGTGTGGAGACAAAGTTAAAGGCAGGCAGGTTTACAGACACTCACCCTGCACAGTGCACGTTGGGACAATGCAAGAACAGCCCAAAATGTGAAGAGGTGGGCAAAGGACAGGTGGGATCGTTTCTGTAAAATTGTCTCTGTAAAATTAAGAATTCTACAGAGATTAAGAATAGGGTGTGAGGTGATAACAGAAAAGTCCCTCTCAGGTAGAGGGAGATACAGGTTTCAGGGGCAGGATGAAGCCATGAGTGTGAGTGCTGTACAGTGAGTGGGCTTGTCTGCCTTCTGGACACTAGCCCTGCAATCTATTAGTGCAAACCTAATTTCACTCAAAATTTCTCTCTTTTAGTCTATGAACAACTTATCCATTAACTGATGTGTCCATTAACTGATCAACACTTTAATCTGTCTACCTATTATGTAGCCCTTGCCAGTTTAAAAGCCAAGAGCCTCAAAGTTGCAAATTATTTCACCCTTGTATTCAGCCCTTTTGCATTAAGGAAGTATTATCTCCATTTTACTAAGATCAAAAAGCATAAAGATATTAAATTTAGTTACCAGCTGTCAGAATTCTATCACAAATCCTGCAATACTTTGTGATTTTCTTTTCCATTTCTGACAGTCGAGGAAGTTCCATGATAATCAAATGTTTTTATTCTGTTAGTCCATATGTAAGCTTCAGAATGCAGACCTTTGGAGGACCTCTGCAAACAGCCGAGTGAACACAGGTAGCACATGGTCTTTGCCATACCTGGTTTTACTGTGCAAACAAAAGGTTGCTTACACGAATGTTTGCAGAAAGCAAGTATCACTGAGGCAAACACGTGGCCTCTCCTGGATAAAGGCTTTTTGCAATATTTGCCCAGCTGTAGTGAGTTTTCAACGAGCAGTTGGAAAAGTGACCTCTGATTTGACCTTAAGAGACTGGTTCTCAAGCCACCCACTGCAGCAAACTCTGCTTCTCAGCAGAGCAAGACGATCTGACACACACCAAAGTTACAGATTTTACAGAGGAGAGCCTCTCCCTGTGTGCTGGAAATAAGAGCTAAAACCAAGATCTCTGAAAATGCAAACACTGAATCCCGGACTCAGTCACAGCAAAGCTCCCAGTAACTTAGCAAGGACAGATGTAAAACATTCTTGGCCATTGCCAAGGCAAGTTGCTGAGTTATTTGCTCTGGTGGAGGAGGTTTTCTGAAGCACCAAGGTCTATCCTACTTCTCCCACCCACTCTACCAATGGAAAAACTCCCATCTACTCCAGCAGAGCAGAGCTGGTCTGAGCTGAACACTTCTTGAACTCTACCTCAACGCTTATATCATGAAAATAACCGCAGATACGACACACAAGTTCCCTAACCCAGGAGTTTAAAGTCTAACAGAAGACAAAAACAACAAATGCATTATTATTCATGTTAAAGTGAAAAGCAGAATAAACTGAGAGTGGCAGTGGCAAGGACCAGATTAGCATGCATACAACTAAGACTATGTTTTACTGGTGCAAACCTCTTACTGTAAATAACTAACAGTATTAAAAATATCCAGCTCCAAACAAACACTGCTTAAAATAGCCCAAATGCCCAAGTTCAGCAAAGCCCTTGAAGCTCATATTGAGCACTGAGCACACCACACTAATGGGACACAAGCACCAGTTCTGCAGTTCCTCAACTGGGGTGACAGTGCCAAACTGTGATGCCTCTGTGCCACTCCCTGCTTGGAGTTAGGCTGAGATTGGGTGGATGAAAGAAATAACCACATTGCTTTCCTCAGCCTTGTTTTCCTTAAAAGCAGAAGCCATTTCACCTATGTCATGTCTAACTTGTAATTACCCTTTGTCTGTTTTGGAGCTGTGCATTTGAGTGCTCTATTCTGCTCTTTTTCACAACAGTCTCCTGCTTGTGATCCTTGTTACTTAAACAGAAAGATTTAAGGAGAAAGGAAAAAGATTTTTCTCCCTTTCTTTCCGAGCATTTGAGGATGGAAAAAATTCTCTCGTTTTTCTTTTTTCTTTTCTCCTTTTTTTTCTTTTTTTTTTCCTTTTTTTTTTTTTTTTTTCCATGCTTCCCATGCTAAAAATCCCCCCTGAACTCTCATTTTATGGACACACAAAAAGCATAATTTTCTTTGTGTAACTTGACACATCCCAGCGGCAGCACAGCGCTTGGTTATTTGATGAGACAGCGTTGTGGATCACATGCACAATGGCCCCCGAGAAAATTACACCCTCCCTTCGCTGAGAATCTCTTTGATGACAAAAGGCTTATTATTATGAGTATTCTGCAGACACTCAGGTCAAGCTCTTACTAATTTCAGGGGTTTTTCCTTTATCATTTCTTGACTGTTTGGGCTGTACATGTGCAAAGGTAACTTCCAGTCCACGGAGCAGAGACTGGATTTAGCAAATTCCTAAAAGCATTTCCTGAACTCTAAACATAAGGAAAAACAGTTGAATTAATGGGAGCACGCTTGTACTGCACACTAAGGATGCACTTTCAGAGTTTTATTAACTGCAGTTAAAGAAGTTTAAAAGATAGATAGATAGAGATATATATTTGTAAGTCTGCTGAAATCATGCTCTTTCTCCTTTCTGCCAGAGCAGTAGCCTTCATTAACTCAGCATTCTGCAGCCTGGCTAACTAGGACAGGACTTGCAGTAACTAGTATAGCAAGTTGAATTATTCATTGTGAACTTTTTCTTATGGAGGAATGTATCTCCTTGTTTTTTCTACTCAGAGATTTTACATGAACATATCATGATTTTCATGGGGGTTTTTTAATGGTTTATCCTTTTTTGAGAATTTCTCCAGCAAGGAAATGGTGCAAGCAAATTATGCACAGTTGGTCATGACATGATCACAGCAGGACTCTGCTCAGGAGTTCTCCACTGAACCGTGTGACTGGTCACTAAAGTTAGATGATTTCTCTGTTTATTAGACTGAATGAACAAAACATGAAACAAAGGCAATTTTAATGCTAAGAATTCCTCTGATTTGCCCTTCAAAAGGAACTTTTGTCTTTCAAGATTTCCCAACTTACTCAAAATGTTCTTGCTTACCCCCAGTACTTTGCCTGTTTCCACCTCTAATGGCAGAGTATTCCTTTGGTCTTAACAGCCCGTTCCTGGCAAAAACTTTCTGAGACTCACTGCCAGGCTTAATAATGCTCCCAGTGGGAAGAAACTGAGATCAACAAGGGATATCTCTGTGCTTATTATCACGTTGAATCTAAATGCTGTCATTCCTCAGAATTCATTAGTTTAACAACATTCCCAAAATATACTTGGCAAGTTGTAAATGTATCCTTTCGATTAAATTACTTGAAAGTTATAGATTTTCTTTTCTTTGTGTATTCTTTTACTGAAAACTCACTCAACTTACAGATTGCCGTGAAAGTTTATTCCTTGTTGGAATTAGCACAAGAAGCACTGGGAGTATTTTTAGCAATATGCTTTTGATTAGCAGATCATATTTTGAATGTTGTTAACAGGGATTTTTAGGTGCAAGATTTCTTCTTGTAGAGGGTCCCACTCTGAAATTGCTGCATCAGCAGTCCCTGCAGGAGAACACAGTGCAGCAGAACAAAGAGGGTAACTCTGTCCATCAGCATATTCCAGAGTAGAAAACTTGGGCAAAAGAAGCCCAGAGTAGGAGAGAAGAGGCACAGCAAGCAGCAGCCAGCTCAGTCACTCACAGAATACGTGATCTTGAAAGACCCTCAGGTACAAAGATAACAAGAGGAGCTGTTGAAAGTTGCTCTTCACCTGCAGAACCCCAGATTCCCATAACCATCCTCAACCTCACACGAGTGGCCAAAGCCTGATGTGTGTGGTAGCCACACGTTGCAGAAGACAGGGCAGAAGTCTAACAGTGGTCCTTCTGAAACAAGGAACAAATCCCTTTCAGCACCAGGGCACAGCCAGCAGGGAGAAGAAGAGACTGGACATTCAGGGTGAAGAGGGAAATAACCTCTCAGAGTCCTGCAGGCTACAGGCCTGGTCTTGGAGAAGCTGAGAGACTTCAGCACTGGATGGTGCTTAGTCCAGCCTTGAACAAGAAAACAGTCATCGCAGAGTCCTTCCACGAGCCTCTCTGGAATGACAAGCTGTGACAGAGAAGACACAGCACACATTTGTTTCCAGCTGTGCCTTGACTAAAGATGTCTCTCAGGAAGGGTATTAGCCTGTCCAAGGAAATCAGTGGTGTGTGCTAAGCTCACCACAGCCTGACACCTGCAAGAAACATCACAAAGCAGATAACGGTGAGCGCTTGGCAACTAAGGATTTTCTTGAGCCAGCTAGTCTGTTATTTGTAATTCATAGGCTTGGCAGAATGATCTGGGATTTTTCAGTGGTTTTCTCTCAACCCACAAAATAGATCTTGTTTTAAAAGAGGCATTTTTTCTGATACGTTTTTAACTTTGATATTATGGTCAGAAAGGGAAATCCCCAAAGATATATGAGTGGTTGAGGTACAACATCCTGAGCCTGAGAGATATAGAAATATCTTGGATATTCTCTCTCATCGTTCTGGGACAGTCATTTCATTCTGGTTATCTGCACAATCCTGCAAAACAGCACAGATGTTTCGTAACAGCAACGCTCAGTGACCTCGCACAATCTCTCTCCCAGTCACCTTTCTATTCAGAAACTTAGGATTTGTTTTCCTCTCCAGTGCTCTGCCTGGGCAGCAGATTAATCCTGGCCATGCGAAATGGTGTCTGATAGAGAAATATAAAATAAACAATCTGCAATGGATCCTGAGTTGTGTTCCAGCAACTGCAGAAGCACAACTGCAGAAGATGGAGGGTGCTTAGGTGTAGAAGGGGGCTGGTTTGTCATTAAGTCACTGCATCCTAACCTGCTGGTACACCTGGAATGAAGGGATTGGAAGGACGTAGGAAATGAAGAGGTTAATGGGGAAAGAAAGCTGGATGTGCATGCTTACTTGTCACAGTACATGGACATGCAACAGGGAAAGGGATAATCCAACAGGAGGGGCCAGGCTACACCACACTCTCATGGATGCTGAAAGACAACTTTTTCATCAGAGTTAGTAGGTGAGTGTGAACAATAAAAAGTGCTACTTGTTTTCTTCCCCTTCCCAGTAAAAAACCCGAGACTCTGCAAGCCAAGCTGTGCTGAGTTATTCAAGATGTGGAGCTGTATTAAAATATTCAGGAAAGACTGGGTAGCACCTCATGTGAGATTGGAACCAGCCCTCAGGACTTTGAAGCTTTAGTTCACAGGGACTGTCAATGCATAAGATGTAGTAGGCAGCAAAGGCCAAAGTGTTGGTACAAAGTGACATTTGCACAGTGAACACATCTACTGCAGGTGGGGAACTGGTGAACGGACAAAGACGCCAGAACGTGTTTTCCTTGTCCTTCATAAAGCTGTGTTGTTCAGTAGCTGTGCCAGGACAGTGTTACATTCTTTTTCCCCTGAGAAAACTGCTCATTTCGTACCTGACATTTACAGGGGTAGAGATGTTGTCCCGTAAGAACACCAAATGCAAAGGTCTTCAGTGATCCCAAACATTCTGACTGAGGGCCCAAGCCCATGCCCAGTTGGACAGCATTCAATCCCCTCTGATCTTCAGCTCCACAGTGAAAAGCATGTACAAACAGGGCCAGGGTTAACTGGGCCAGGAATCAAGGAAAACTGTGCAAAATGAGCAAGAGAAGGCATCCTTCACTGTGGCACTTGTCACATGAGCAAGTAAATAGAAAGAATGAAAAAGCCACATGCACAGAGAGAGCAGAGTTGCCTCTGCTCATGGGAGAACTGAGAGCAGTAACTCATCTCTCCAGGGAAAGCATCCACATGCTCTGCATTTGTAAAGTTGTGACAGCAGAGACTTGTAAGGGGATTTTTTTTGGCTTCATTTTTCATGAACTTTATTCCTCAGTGTCTTTTTTTCTCCAAGATTGGAGAAATCTGCATGAAAAATTCTGAGACAAACACTAGCTGCTGTTAGTCTGGCAAAACATTTATTGAATGATACCAAATGCCACTAAATTAAAAGACTGCTCTTTTCAGCTCTATTTAAAACCTAAGACTTTTGTTACCTCAAAAGCAAAGCTGACAAAGCCACTTTGTTTTCTTCAGAAACAAAAGGACATTTTAAAGTAAACCCCACTAAAACAAACTCGGTTGTATTTCATTAAAATTGGCAAGGGCAAGAATTTTCATGTTTTAGCTGCTGCTCTCCAAAGAGCATCAAAGCACAAAGCAAATTCTCCAGCACTTCCTCATCTGAGCAGTCCTGCTGGACTCTTGGAAGTCTCTGCCTCTCCTTTCATGAGCAAGTGGCTTCAGCAAGTCCTGATGAGCAAGCCCTGGGAGACGCTGAATACCTGCAGCCCTATGTCTCTGCCAGATCTCGTTTTGCCTTTCAACAGCCCTGAGACAAAGCGAATGCCCCATTACACAGATGGATAAACTGAGTCACCAGGCTTTTAACATGACTTTCCCAAATACTTGAAGCATTGGCTAAATCTCATGCAGCCCATCCAAGCAATTAATCTCCTCATGGCAAGCAGGTCTGGTTAAATTACTAAGAAGAGAAAGATGTGGCACTGAGTAAATGAGTGTGTGCACGTGGTGTATTGTGACTGAACTGTAGATTAGATCTACTTAAACTCACTTCAAAATGAGCTAATTCATATATTAGCGACAGATTGGTTGGTCTAATCTGCCGGGCTGAGCTGTGAGGGCCAGCTGAAACGCCTGGATCTGCTGGTGGATGCAGGAATGCACCCCTGCCCTCCCTCCTCTAACCACCGAACACTCTGCTGCCCGCTACAAATTAGTTTATAACTGAGGAGGAGTTCCCACATCAGATGCAGCGTGATAGCACAGGGAGGGCAGGAGCAGCCCTAGCCTGGAAAGACCTGTTCTCCAGTCAAAGACTGTCTACAGATTGGCAGCAGGGCAGGGCTCCTCCCAGAGAGCCAGCAGGGAGATGCAAACACGGCTTTGAGGCAGTGGACAGACATCTCCATGCTGTGCCTGGGCACCTCCAGCCTCTCATCCACCTTCCCATCCCTTCTGCCTTGCAGCTCAGCCCGCGTCCTGGCAGCCCTCTGGGAAATCCAGAGTACGTGGTGAATGCCTGCGTAAATCTGGGTAATTTAATTACTTCTGGGAGATTGGTATCTCTGGCTGTGGAGCCACATTAGTAATCCTGATGTCAGCCCCTCCTGCGGCACACGCAGGTCGGGGCAGGAGGAGGGAGCAGGGCCGGGGCTGCAGGAGGGGTGCAGGGCAAGGCACAGCCTCTGCCTTCTGTCAGGGGCAGGAACCAGGTTGGAAACATGGATTCACGGCATTTACCTGGCCTTTTCTGTCTTATTTAGCTCATGGGGGATGTTGGAAACATGGCATGACTTTCCTTTAGCACGATTTGCAAAATGGTTCCATTGCCGTGATTCCGAAAGCTCCTGCTCCCAGCACAGAGGAGAGGCTGAAACAGCCAACAAGGTGTGATGCTTATTCAGGCCTCAGAAACCATGGGCACGAGCCCAGACTGAGCTGGGTGTTTGTTTGAGCCAACTCCAGCGGGTCCATCCAATGGCACATGTATCTGCAGCACCCACCCGAAGGCAGCTTTGCCTTCCCTCCCTTTTGGGTGCTGTGTCATCTCAGGGCATCAGACACTCTGCTCCCTCCCAGTCCCTGGGCAGAAAACACAGCAGAGCCAGGGACACCTCTGACACCACACAAACCTCTGCAATGCCTCGTGGAATAACCCCCCTCGCTCCATCTGCTCCTGTACAACCATTTCACTCCAAAATCCCTCCTTTCCTCTGTGCTCAGGAATTGAATTCCCACTGTTTTCAACAGGAGTTAGGCACCAAGGATATCTGCAGGTCTGAGAGTATGTCTCTGAGCTCCAGGGGCTAGTGCATAAAGAAAAAGAATTTCCTGCAGAATCTTAAGCCCAAACCATATTTCATTCAGAGCAGCTAATTTGCTTCATATAATCCAAGTTCTGGAGCAGTCCTTATAAATGAAAGCAATACCCTTCTGCTGTTCTTGACAGAAGCATTTTCTTCTTATTTCTTTCTTTTCTGGCACCCATATAAAGGTTAAATCTAGCCTGAAAGCATATGCCTTTCCTCCTTGAGTTTGATTAACTGTGGCTGAAATGATACTGTGAACTGGAAGCTCTGACTGGAGTGGTATCAGACAGACAGACAAGTGGGGGGAGAAATGAGTCTTTTTAAGTTTTTGAAGCAGTTCTGAATGAGGTCTAAATTGCACCAAATAATGTGCTTAAATAAACTGCTAGCGAAGGAAACAGCTGTCAGAATGTTATACTTCTGTGGATCCAAGTGTATACCCTACAGTTACGGAACAGCAAATTGCCAAATGAAGATTTAAAGTGACAAGATCTGTGTGTGGCAGCAACAGCAGGTAAAGCACAGGAGTCATTTAAGCTGCTTCAAATTTACCTGTCCCATGTATTGAGTATTGAAATTTTTCAGTAGCTGCCTCTTGAGTTTTCCTCTCTACGCTTTGTTAACACAGCAGGTTTCAGACCACATTGAATGGTTTAAAGCAACACTTTTAAACAGTATTTCCTGCTCTAATAAAGCCTGTCTTGGATTTACCCTCAGAACACCTACTTTAAAAAAAAAAAAAACCCAAACAAAAAACACCTGAAAGGAACAAAGCATGAAATAAATGTATTGTTTTCTAAGCCCCTGCTCACAGGAGAAGTTCAGGGTCCCTGTACGTTCTGCTGGGTTCACAGAGTGCCTCAGGGAAGTGCTCCAAGTGAGGAACCCAGACCTGCATCTGAGCCCCCAGTTAAAGAACAGCAGCCTCCCAGTGCTCCCTCCCTCTCTCACAGCAATGGGTCAGTGCCACACAGTTTAATTCAGAGTGAGCTCATCAAAGAAATGCAAACAGAACAGCCTAAAACATTTAGATGAGTTTAAATGTCTTCTTAAACCTTTGACAGAGTGAGGGCCCAGGATTCTCTGGGTAGAGATTTGCAAGTCTGTGAGCATCAGCTCTGTTTGCACTGGGGTTGGTCTGAGAGGGTGAAAAAAGGGTTCAGGTTTTTAATAAGCTAAGAACATGAGGCAGCCTGCCCAGTCAGGCTCTGAGATGAAACATTCAATCTGATCCATCCCTATGGTATCGTGGTGGCTGTATTTTTGGAAACTTCACTTTTTTACATTGCTATTTTCTCATGGCTCTGCCTCTGGACCTCATTAATCTCCATAGGATTTGCAAGTGAACAATTGTCCTAATTCCATCTGGCTGCAGCACAAAAAAAAAAAAAAAAAAAAAAGAAGGTTACTCTTTTCCTTCTTCTTCTTTTTCCCTCCTTATTCTGGAAATTCCTGGTGATTTAACACTTAGCTACTTCTTAATGATATTTCCAGAGTTAAGCTGGTTGGTACAACTGGAGAAATGGGATGATTAGTAGCTGGGCTTATGGGAGTGCTCTGCAGCCAGGCTGCTGCTGTTGCACTGACCTTGTTTCACGGAGGATGATCTTTAACCTGAAACTGGAACCCAAAGATGTGGACTTAGACCTTGCTCCTCACAACCCTGAGCTCTCCTGTGTTTGATGGACTGGCTCATTCTACTTAACAAAGGATGTATGAAAAGCTCCCCTCTCAGGAGCCAAAAATTAGGAGGTGCCAGTGGATGTAAATTAGAAATGAAGACAGTGATGGACAAAATTCATTTTTTGTGATAGACAGCCAGTCACTCATCCCTTATGGAAGCCAAAGGGCTGCTGCTGGAGGGATACAGTAGTCTGAAGTTGGATAAAACTCTGGAGTCAGAAGTTGCATGGGTTACTTTTGAGATGGTTCAGAAAGTAATGGAGAAGAAAATAGTTTTCTGATCTGAACACATTTCTGAAGTCATCAAAACAGGGCCCTCACATTCAGCTCTTCTGAAATAAAACACACCATCCTCCAAGCCTGAAAAAAAAATTAAAGAGAACACAAGGTACTCAAAGCACTCAGCACTTGAGTTTTCAGCTGGAATCAGCACCTCTGACTTGCCTCATCTGAGCCAGTTTTGCCAGGGAGTTTTAACGTTTAGAACTCACCCTTGTCAAGGGCCTTTTAAAACATTTGTTTGTCAGGTTTGGGATTTGTTTTTTCCTTCATTCAGGAAATTCATTTATATTTCTCGTATCCACAGACCTCCACACTATTTCATCCCTCCCCCTTTTGGTCCCTCAGCACTGGGGACTGAGGAGCAGCATCTGGCCCTGTGCTGCAGCTGGGAGCTGGACTCTGCCCTGCTGCCACAGCTGAAAGACTCTTGTTCGGGGTGCCAAACATTATTGGAACCCAACTTACTGCCTAAAGACTATTTTAGTTGTGGATCATGGGGCAATATGTAGAATTTGTGAGAAAAGGTGTTCAGAGTAGCAGCTGAAACCTGTGCATACCCACGGCGGAGGAATCAGCGTGCAGGCAGTGTAGCCTACATGCTACTCCACAGACTTGTGAAATGACTCCTGATTTACAGGCAGGTAATTAAGGCAGATCTGCTGAGCAAGAAGGCAGTGTTTCTGCAGCTCCCCTTTGCCAGCTGGATCACGATACCAGCCCTGGCAGCTCCTCCGCTCCCACAGCCCCCGCGGCGGGGCAGAGCTGCCCTTCTCTTCTCTGCCTGGCTGCGGGGTCCTCCTCCTGCCTGCAGCTGGAGAGCTCTTCTGCCACCAGCTCTGAGCTTGTGGAAGGGTTTTTTGGGTTCCCTTTCCTTTCTTTCCTTTTTTTTCTTTTTTGGAGGAGTGTTTGTAAACGTGATAGATCTTAAGACCCGGCTTTGCTGAAGGGCTGACATGAGGGATGCCTTCCTAATTCTTCCCAGCCTACATTAATCCTTATTAATACCATTAGCATGGCATATGAGCTGGGGAAAGAGACTGGAATGAATACACTTCAGTTTGTCACTCAACTACCTGTTCCACATTCCCATAAATCGAGCAGGAGTGGACATCCATGGGCAGTGTTTTAAAGCAGGCAGCCCTGCCCCATGGACCACATCTTCCTAAGGCACTTTGAAATAAGCTGAGTCAGTGGCTGATTTTCTGATAGCTCTGCCAGAGAAGTTAACTCCTCCTTCCCAGGGCACTACTTGAGAGCAATTAAACTTGACCTCAAGTTCAGTAACCAGCCTCAGCTTAGCTCCCTCTGCAATTCCTAAAAGACCATGAAGGTACCCTGTGCTGCTCCCTGCTCCTGGTGATATCTCTGAGCACTTGCTGAGGTCTGCTCAGCTTTCTGGGCAGAGTCTGCATGTTTGAGAGGCTTTGCAGCCCTCCTTCCTGAAGACTGAAAGGCGGGGAAATGAACTGGGAGAGGGGATATTCTAGTGGTTTTCCCGTTCAGGTCCCAGTTTAGGTCTGTGCAGGCTGGAAGCTGTTGAAACCTGCATTTCCCTGTCAGCAAAGCGTTTCAGCACGTGCACAGCTTTCTTTAGATATTAGCATTCTGACCATGGGACTCACAGAGGTGAAGCTCCACGCTGGCTGCAGCCAGGAGCTCTGTTAAAGAGCCTTCTCCATACCTGTGAGCTGAAAGGTGTGAGGGGCAGAAACCCTTTGGATGATGATGTACAACATCAGGGCTGTACTTCATATTTCAGGAAAAAAGCAGCTAGCAGTCCTGCACAGTCTTTAAGTCCTTTGGTAATTCACAGCCACACAGAACAGTGCCTGGGTCTGGATGTTCATGGCCTTTAGTGCTCTGGTTTGTGCCGTGCCCAGGGAGCCACAAAGTTGCATTGCCAAACCTAGAGCAGTCACTCAGTGTTTTGTACAGCTCATTTGCTCCTTTCACTTGCTGAAAATGGTAATCACCCTCTGTATCCCACACACTCAAACTCACATTGATATGATTTTGGAAAATACTATATTAAATGATTTATTCCAGCTTTATCCATTTCCTAATAATGTAATGAATTATTGATGGGCACTAGGAAAAAGTAAAAGAAGCAGAATAGTATTTCAACAGAGGCAGTTATTCAAAAAAGTGAAGTGGAAGGAAAGTGTTTTCCATGCCATCAGATTTTGTGCTTTGAAATATTTTCCTATCCAAAACTAGGACAACAATATAAAAACAACTCTCTTGAAGCACTTTTACAAATGGGAATCTGCCCTAATGCAGGATCTGGCCAAGAAACATGTGAAATCTTCTGCTAGAAAAGAAAGGCAATTTTGAAAATGCAAAGGATCACTTCGGAACAATATTCAGAATCTTTTCACTGAAAAATTAAGACAGAATGGAGGATTTAGCCATTAAAGAAAATCCTTGTGGAACACCTAAAAATGAAAAATTTAAACTGAAGTTCACCCTTTCACTTAGACAAGTTTGATTTCAGTGAATCAATCTCTTCTGTGCTAAGTATGATGAGACTTCATTTCTGACTCCACTTCCAAGGGCCACCCTGTGAAAAGATAGGAAGGGAGCCAGCCAGCCAAACTCCACCTCTTCTTGGGGAAGGAAAGCAAGAACCACTCGTTTAACACTCGTTACACTGATTGTTAAAGGCTCTGCTGGCACTCCCAGCGAGCAGAATGTGGGAGCAGAGACAAGAGCAGCCCTCGCTGGTGAAACCCAACAGCAGGGCAAGGGGTCTGTCAGAACTCGGGCCACACGGGGGTTTGGGTTCAAAAAAGGAGCTGTCACAGGTCATCAGGCAGCTGAACCTGCAAGGCTGGGGAAGGAGAGTTACGCAGGTGAAAAGAAATTGCAGAAACGATGCAAACTGAAAATCCAGGGCCCAGTCTCAAGCCCAGCTGGGCTCAGCAGAGCTTTGTGCACATTCACGGTGCAGAACCATGTGGTCTTGGAACTGAAGCACTTGCTGCAGTCCCATCTGCAGCTTATGGTCTTTGAGCCATACCCTCAGCTGTCTTTCTGATGCATCTGCAGGAACCTACATATACAGCGAGGGGAGGTAATTTGTTTTTGAGAAAATTGGTCACGTTCTGTGTATCTTTGGGTCTAGTCATTTGCTCTGTCTTTAAACTTCTGCCCCATTCCCCCCCCCCCAAATAAAAATGCCTGTACAGAGGATGACTCAACAGAAAAACAAAATAACCCCGGAGAGGACTCTAAAAATATGCTCAATTATCTGCAACACAATGACAGCAGTTGATTCAATTTGAGCATTATGATTTTATTATTTCTCTCTCTGTCAGTGGGATGCATCCTGCGAACAACAATCTCCGTGGGTTTTTTTGACAAAGCAGGAAATTCACAATGGAAAAGAAGAAAGGTAATGAAACCCTGAAGATGTCTTCTGCCCGTCTTTTGAAGGACTGGTAATGAGAAGGAAACTGGTAATAGTCAGAGCTGCCAGGCTATCAGATGGAATGAGATTTGAAGGGAAGAAAAATTAATGGCATGCTAAATATGTTGTTGAAATGCACTGGGAATAGCTTCACGTTAGGAGGAAAACAGAAAATCCTGTAAAACGGAGGTCAGGCGTGAGGAGGAATGTGTCTGCAGAGAATTGTGTGCAGGCTGAAAGCTGCCCAGAAGTTCTAAATACACACACTGAGAACTGCACAATAATCTGGTCAAATGAGGTTTGCAGAGGGGCAATTATCTGCATCTGCAGCTATTTTGGGGCACACTTCATCACTGCATACTTTCTTACTTATCACAATCTTGGATTTAGTGACATAAATATCAGGATGTGGGTCACTACAAATTTTTTGCAAAAAACCAAGAACATGATAAGAACAGTCTTGAATTTCTCTGTCAAAAAATGTTGAATACTTTTACCAGTTTCAATTACAGTGGCCAATTTCCTTTTTTCTCTGTTCTCTGAGGGAATAAGTTTTCCACACTCATGGTCTGAGCCTGTGCAGAAGCACACCAAACTTCTGAAAACTGTTGGCTAATTTTAACTGTATTTGGCAGAGACACAACTCTTGAAGTTATGGAGGTCCTAAAAGTTGTCAGAGGAGATACCTTAGTGAATCAGAGGCTGATACCTTAGTGCAGAATCCACATGGGACATCACCTTGGAGGCAGGAACACATAAAATTAAATCAGTTTCCCAAAGTCCATGAAATTCCTTGCTTGAACATTGCAGCAAGATATAACAAACAACAAATTAACAATCACATTTAATCCACCAAAGTTGGAAATCTCCTTTTGAACTAAGTAGCCATTGGAATTCCAAAGACTAATATATAATGATTGATCTCTGGGACTCCAGCAGAGGTTACTTGGAGGATGGCATCACAGCACTATCCTCTCCCTTGGAAAGCTTTGAAAATTAGCCCCTAAATACCCAGCCCTTGAAAGAATAAAATTACAAATGCACCAAAACCTCCACCAAAGTCGCTTCTAAGTTTCTGAATGATGCAGGCCCTCACTGCACACTGAAGCAAATGAAGGTAAATAGCGGGGCACTGGGGGGAAGAGCAGCCAAAGGAGGGGTCCAGGGTAGGGAAATTCCCCTTGCACTGCGCTGAATGTGTGTGCAGGGATGGAGGCAAAGCCCAAACACTACGGACGAGCTGTAGGTGCAAACTTTCAATCAGCTGGAGAAAGAGCCTTGGAAGTTTTGCTCTAGGAAAAATGTCTGGCTCTGCAGAAATAGAGAAGAACTACTGGAATCCAGCAGTCCCAGGAAAATGGCATTTTGAAATCACAGCCTCTGAGAATTTGGCTTCCAGGAACAGGGAAATAAAAAACAGCTGACGAAAGAACCAGGAATGGCATTTTATTTCCTAAGCTACGGGAAGGAAATCTGACGTAAAAAGTCGTTTTGCATGAATTTGATCCCCATGCCATCGAAATCCAAGGGCTGAAGGGCCACTGGATGATTTTAGAGTGTATTCTGATGGCCTCCCATCTGAGGGAAGAAAATGAAAAAAAGAACATGTAAGGCATTTCCATGAGAAGTTCCAGAGTGGCATTATCCAGAAAAAGACTTTCCATTTAAAGAATTGCATCCACCTTTATTATTTCATAATTACTCAGTGGGTAATAAGGTGGAGAGCTAAGAAATTTATATTTTAAGAGAAGTTCTTTTGGAAAAGAAGGTTCTATGCAACCTGCAGTCTTTCTAGCCCAGAAATCTGCTTTTCCTAATATAAAGGGTTAATGCACTGGTCTCTACACAGTGTTGTAAAGTATCTTGGCCAGCTGGAGTGCTTACTACATAGTCTATAGTCTCAGACAAGTCTGTTCTCTTTAAATTGTATTTACATGGATTTTCTTTCTGGTTTTCTATTTGTTACACTGTGTTAAATAAATCTGGCTTTATTCAAGATAATTTGGATTTATTGATTATTACTGGGGACAATTACTCTGAGTGATGTCCCAGGGGAAGAAAATGAACCTCTGGTGAGGGGCACAGCAGCTAAGGAACTGTCACACGTGGTTAAAGGCACAGGAGCTCTCTCATCGAGAAATAATAAGGATATTCTGGCTGTGCTCACTGCACAAGCCCCCTAACTGGTGATTAAAATATACCTGATGTACTCAAAACTTGTAAGGGATTTTCTGCTGTCTGTGTCACTGAATTAGAGACCATCAGGAGTTACCCCTCTGTGTTCAAATCCACCACTGAGGCACAACCACCAGGTCCACAGGTGCTTAATGCCAAAAACTGAAGCAACTTGAGAATTTCTAGCTAAATACACATCTAGGTGAGGTCTTGATGTCCTGTAGATGTCTGATGTGATGGGAAAATACCAATTCTTAAGGCCTATGAGGTCTCTATATGACATACTGCCTCTCATTACACTTCATATAGAAAAGACAAATTGGGTTAAAGAGAAGAAGGCCTGATATTGTTTGAACTTACACTTCTTCAAAAGGCAATGATAAAATTCCCTTTGACACAGAGAGAGCAACCTTGTCACGAGAACAAACCACAAACCAGTATAGACCCCGTCCCTTGGAGTCTCAGTTCTTGACTTAAGAAGTTCGTTCAGTTGCTGATTGTTTCTATTTACATCACAACTGTAGTTATAGAGGTGGTTTGTAGCAGATATGTCATTCCTGCACTGTGTTTGCCCCAGGTGTGTAAAGCCCAGTTCCCTGAGGGCAGAGAGGAGCACGTGAATGTCTCAGCCACGTCCCTGATGGGGTAAATGCAACATCCCAGGGATGCTACTCGAGCTCCCTGTGGATGGGATGTGCCATCACCTCTACAGAAGGACTCCCAGGCACAAACTGGATGGTGCCAATTTGTTGTTGCTACACACTTTTTATGGATTTTATCCTTTTTTCTTAGCTGAATTAAAAAACAGGGGAAAGAAAAAGGATTCTGAGAGAGACAGTGCCCCCTTTCCAAAGCCTGATGGATACAAAGAGATGCTGCTATTCAGAAAATTGAGATGGGAATAAGAGCAGGTTTCCATTCACCTTTAATCAGCCCATTATAAATTTCTCACTTGCTTAAGTCCTGCAAGCAAATAGCAGGGCTCTAAAAAGGCATCAGATCAAGCCCCTGCGAGTGCTGACACGTCCTGGCCCTGGCACAGCTGCCCAGAGAGGGGAGAGAGTAAATGGGGTGGGGAGCACACAGGGATTAGCTGAGCATTTTCCCTCTCTGGGACTGAACACTCCTGCATGTCCCTGCTCACTTGGCTCTAGCAGAGGTGGGCAAGGAGAGAGATCATGAGAATTTACAGCTGTTGGAAGGAGAAAAAAAATCAGGGCAGAGGCAGAGAAGCCCTTGCTGTTCACACACTCCTGGGGACTATTTTTTCCCCTTTGTTTTGATCCTTTACTTAAGAGTTCATCAATGTTTAAATACACAGAGAGCCCTTTCTCACAGGATAACAGCGGCCGTGTAGAAAAAGAGGGAAAAAGCGTTTTTATTTTAGATGTTATCTCCAAGCAGTGTGTAAGATTTACATGGAGTCACTGGAAAGAGCTTCGTTTAGCCTGTGCTCAAAACCACACAGACTTTAGCATGTCCTTGTGTCTCAGGGCAAGGACACTCAGGAATTCAGGGGCCTAAAAACACAAACACAAAATTAGGTGATTTGTGATTTGTTCACTTTCTAACATGAAGTTTGGTAGCCACTAAGGTCACACACATCCTACTAATCTTAGCACACCAGGAAAGCTCATTGTTCTCTGAAGAAACAACAGAGCTTTATGAAGCACTTACTTACCTACTTTTATTTACTTTATTACTTATTCCCAACCATTTATCTCAGTTCGTTACATTGCATTCACCCAGATAGCATCAAAATGATTCACAGTCTTTAAAGTATTTATCCTGACTCTTCCTTTTCATTAATATATTGCTTTTGTCATGCAAATAAAGTACTTTCCTGCCCTCGGTAAGACGATGGACTTGAAGCCAGGATTTGAATGTCCACACAGTGTGGTCAGATGGGGGATGAGCAGCCCAGGCTCACCCACACTGGTGTATCTTCCTTCCACTTCATTTACACCTCACTGCAAACCTCCACTTGGCAGTGCAGATTCACACAGCAGGTGTACTCCAGGACGTTACTGTGTCTAATTCCGATTGAAAGCAAAATTCCTTGTAACCAACCATTTTCATGTACCACAAAAGAATATGAGGACTCAAATAACAGGTCTCTTCAAATAACAGTTATCTTCAAATAAAAGATATCTTTGAATTTCTCTCCATAAATAATCAAGTTAAGAAGCCTCTAATAAAGCTGAAAACTGAACAGACTCTAAACCTTGTCTTTCACCCTGCACCTGGTTCATTTTGTTGTGTTTTCCTGCAGTAAAGTAAGTGCAGTAAATAGGTGTATCCGTTGATGTTAAGAGAGAGATTTTCCCTATGTATTGTTTCTTCCCAGTTTTATTTTAGGGGAAAAATCCCCAACAAACCCACATTTATCACTCCTTGATCAGCATTCAGGAGAAGGTTTTTAATTGGCCTGGGAGTGGAGCAAATTTAGGATGAGAACAGGGGGAAAGTGAATCACCATCAGAGGCAGAGGCTATTTTTTTTGAATGCTTATAATTGTTGTGCTGGGTTTCAAACAGAAGCTCAGCAGAGATCCTGCAGAGATTGCAAAAGATGTTGAAAGTACTCTGACATGGCAAAACCCGGGACAAGGTGGAGACACATTTGTGGCACAGCAAAATCTCAGCCAGAACAGTAAATTCTCAGCATTTCTACTTCTACCCCCAAGCAAGGGAAACAATCTTCATTATCCTGAAGAGTAAATAGAGGCAGTCTCAAGGAGACTTTCTAAAGAAGCAGCAAAGAAGTGTGTTGTGGAAAGCAGGGCTGGGATGCTGCACTTTTGGGACCAGGGAGGAGGCTCAGTTCAGCAGGAGGGAAAGCAGCAGTACCCTTATCTTAGCTGAGCTCTCCTGATTCTGGGCTGTAGAGAAAATACTGGGATGCCCATTTCCTCCTCTGTGATACAGGTCTCTCTGCCCTCAAAACACAGTTTTTGAGCTACTTTTTGCCTTTGGCTCCCCTGCACTTGCTCACAGGAGAGACAGTTCACCACAATTATTGCACTCCCCAGGGTGGCACACAAGTCACTCCTTTCCTTTGTCACCAGCTGGGACTGGGGTTGGGGCACAGCCCCCTGAGCCCAAGGGTTGGGATGGAAGCAGAGGCTCCTCCAGGGACACCCCTGGGCACATGCCATCCCACAGCCCTACCAAATGGCCAGCCAAAGCCCTGCAGGAGCTCTCTGTGCCAGTTATCCACACACTAGCTCAGAAAATTGTGCCACAGGGTTTTTCCACCCCAGTCTGAAGGAAGAGAAAGGAATTTCAGTCCGGATTGCAGCTGGGTGTCGGGAGTGTTACACTCTGTTCTTGGTGGTGGAACATGCCCAGGGGATGGGAGGGAGGCTTATTTATGCATTCATTTATTTATTTAATACCATTTTACAGCTGGCCTACCTCTTCTACCATGAAGTGCTGTCAAAACATGACCATGTTTCCAGCTGAGATGTGCTATTGCTGAAAATAAGAGACAATTTCACCTGAACCTCCAACAAATTTAGATTCATATTCAGTTTCCCGGTTATCTGCCTCTTATTAAACATTATTTTCTATGAATTGTTACAGCAGGCTCTTGTAAGTTTATTGAATATATGGTATGAAAGCTCTAAATACTTAGAAAGTAGTGAAATAAAGCGTATTCCAGAAATATTAGCAGTATGCCTTGATCTTACTAACATTGCCATATTTTTGTGCTGTTTTGGTACCTAGAAATCTGAAATGTGTCCCCCTCCACTGTATTCCTCACCTTCTCTGGCCTACACATAGAAACACGTGGGCCATTAACAGAAGAGCAGGTCAGGAGAGCCCCAGCAGTCTCAGAATTCTAACAAAGGGCCCAAGGAAGAACAAAGAGATGCTGCAAATGCACCCTACAGAAATTCCATCCCTGAATTTCTAAGTCCCTGCAGTACAGCCTGTCTGGGTTTCAGCCACCTCAGCTCCTGCTGTCCATCAGCAGTGACACAGCCTGGCCACTCCTGGCCCTGACACACCAGTGTGGGGGATCCTTCCCCTCCGGTCTCTGCATGGTGACACGGGCACAGAGATCTCCCACAGGCACCAGCCTTCCAAGGGGCCTGCCAGTGCAGATCCAGGAAGGATCCAAGCCTCATCCCTGGCACTTTATTTCTAGTGTCTTTCCTGTAACTCCTTTCTCTGTAGGTTAATGAAGACTTAAGCACTTTGTCTCAGCAGCACTGATGTAAAACGGCTGCTTATTGCCTGTTCCATCTCACTGACTTTTATTGTGATACTTAAACCAAAATGGTGAACTATTACACTTCATAGCCTGCAAATAAAAGCAGAATGTTAAAAAGCAGAGGCTATAACCTCTGATCCAGTCAAAATTGCTCTAAGCATCCAAGGCTCATAATCTTGAGACAACTTTACTCAGCTCCAAAGGGGCAGGGAAAGACGTGGATTATCATCCACAGCATACGAGGGACTTTAATGGTAATGCTTCAGTTTTTATTCTTCCCATGCTCAAAGACAAGAGGAGAAACCCTAAGCCAGCATGTGAAAGAGCTCAGCTCCACTGACTTCAGCAGAGCTAACCCAGTTTACACCAGTGGGAATTTAGCCCATTTGCCAGCAGGCTTGAATAATCAGCAGCAAAGAGGAGATATTGGTTCTCCTTTTCTTTGGGCTACACTAAGAAGCCACAGAGGTGATGGCAGCCAATTTTCCCAGTTTCCAAAGGTTCACCTGTTCTGCAAATCATTACAACTACAAACACTGCATTTCCAATTCTGCACTTCACTGGAGCCACTCGGGCAGTACAAAATCCATTTTTAGAGCCGGGAGGTCCAGGGGTCAGATCCACAGTGGCCTGGGCACAGGAACAAATAGGAGAAGGGAGAGGGTTGGCTCTCAGTCACATTTTCAACTTCCTGATCTTGGGGAAAGCCAGAGGCCAGTTGAAACTGGCTCAGAGAAGGGAAGGGACTGGGTTTTGCTGTAACCTCACTCCTTACACACTTGCAAGTGTGTTCTGTTAATTTGGAAATAACATTGTTTTCTAGGACCTACCTTAGATAAATCCAAGTTTGCCAAGATGGATTTAAGTTCCATATTCCAATACACTTCCCACCCAGCCAGTGAAAAAGCACTGTAGAACCAAACCAGCCTGGCTGGACACCTTTAGTAAAACTAATTTACTGATCACTTAAACATTTCTTATGGAGAATCCCAAGGGGTAAAGTTGACACAACTCAGATTTTCTGGTTTTACACAGGGTGAAAATTCAAAATGGTTGAGTTGCAAGGCTGAAATTAGTTTGAGGAATCTCTTATTTGGCCCAAAGCATGGAAAATTTGTACTCTCACAAAAGGAGTCTGTTCATGTGGAACCTGTTCTCACTTCAGGGCTTGTCTTTCTGCTTCTGGTTTCCTCCCTGGTGAAGCTGAGCAGGTTGCTGAAAGCCAGTATCTTTGAAGGAGCTAGAAAAGAGAAAAAGCTTATAAAATGATGGGCAAAATTAGACATGAGAGCCATTCAGGAGGACCCTGTTCTCCTAAAATGTGCCCACTAAAGCATGGGGTGTTTGGAGCAAAGTCCCAAGGACCTCTGCCAGACCCTGGCCAGGACCCTGGAGCATCAGAAGATTCCCTGCCAGAGAGAAGACCTTTGTAAGCAACCCTGGATTAATGGGACACTGGGAATTAATCCAGAACTAAGTAAAATAACAGAGATAAGATTTTTTTAAGTGACTCACTGTTTGGAGAGCCTTTTGGGGTACACAAGTCAAGGCACCTAAATCTGTTAAGGAGCATAGGAGGGACCAGACTTCAAAGAAGCAGCAGATTTACAGATAACAGATTTACAGAACAGGTTCTTTAAAAGCTGCCTCAAGGTAGGGAATAAAAATAACATGAAGCAAAATAAGTACTACCAAGGCAACCCACAGTCTATATTTGCTATTGGAAAATCTTGTTTAAGATCAGTAGAACTCAAAGCAATTTAGTCCTGTACACAGAAGAGCTGAGGAAGTTCTTGTTAGAGGAAGCTGAAGGTGCAAAGGGCTTGAAAGTGTTTAAAGAGGGGTTGGAAAACCTTTTGGACAAAAAATACCCCTTGAGGTTTCTTAGAAATACATCTTCACCAATTAAAAAGAAAAATGTAATGAACAAACAAAGGATAAAGGTAATATTTATAGCTCAAGAAGCACCTGAGTCACCAGATCCTGGGAGAGCTCTATGGGGAGGTATCTCCATGTCTGATCAGCTCTCCCATGCTCCCCTAAACTCCTGCTATCCATCCCCTTCAAAGGAGAGGATATCTGGCTAAGAAAGCCTTGGTTCTAATCAGTGCAGATGCTTTCCTATCCTTACGTTCTTATGTCTGAATACCTTTATGGAGGTAAGAATTTATAGAGCTCCTTGTAACTGTGAAGATGGCACTGGTCTGTACCTGGTACTTTCTCTCTAGACTTTGCAAGTTGTTTCTGCTTTAGAAAGAAGGAAGACTTTAAGGAATTCAGTCCAGCAGTTTGGTCCCTCAAATGCAGGAAAAAAAAAAAAAGGCTTTGGAAATGTCTAAAAATAGATGCCATTAAGGAAATAAAGCAGTTTGATGCAACACAGTAGCAGCTTTACCTCTCTGAGACAGCAAAGCCTAGAGAGGTCTAACCAATGCATCATAGCCCTGTAGCTCCCACTCCCAGGAACTGATCCCCCCAAATCTCCAGAGCATCCCCAGGGAACAGCGAAGCACCACTGTGTCCTTTCCTCAGGACCAAGGCAGCCAAGCACAGGTAGAAGGAGGGATTTCCCCAAGGTCCCACAGGAAGCCTGCAGTGCACTGCAGCATCAGAACCGAGGCTCACACTGGTGCCCTGAGGCCAGCCAGGCTCTGGGCAGCAGAGTGCAGGTCAGCCCTCCCTGAACTGCTCTGCTTCCCCTGCTCGGGGCGTCCCCGGCTGCGCTCCGTGAGCCGCTGCCTCCGCAGCCACGGCTCAGAGCCAGGGAATTCACTTCCCTCTTGAAAGCCACTCTCTCTCTCGTCATAATGAACACTTTAATCTATCAGGAAAACGTAGAGCTTCTTGGCACTGCTTTTTCTTTCTGATTTGTGTTTTCTCTCTCTCTCTTTTAGGTTAATTTATCTGATTACATGCAATGCACTGCGGCCGTGTTAAGGTACCAGTCAAGTTTCCACTTGGAGGCTTGGAGGAAAGATTACCATTAAAACGTGACTTCCATCCACTCAGCTGAAATTACTATTGATTGCCAAAGAAAAATATTTGTGCTGTGAAGCTGGGAGCTATGATGTTGAACCGTATTAACATAATGTTAGCATAGCTACGGGTGTTTAGTGGCACGCAATCAGATTTGAAATGAACGTTGATTATAGATTGAGATTAATGTTCACATATTCATAGGAACACAATGAAAAGAGCAATTTCCTTTCTACTACAGATCAATGGTTTCCCCATTCAATTATACAGCTGTAATAATTGCATTATGCGGAAATATTTCTTAATGGCTTATTTCATTCTTTCTGTTTGCCTGTGTGTGTGTGAGAGAGAGAGAGAGAGCGCTCTTGTGGACTTGTACCACGCGTGCATGTGTGAAATCTTTTGTCAGTGGCACTTGCCAAAGCCTGCATCCAATGCAAAATACTTTAATTACCAGTGCAAATGCGTAATCTTTGGCTAAGCTAATAATCTCTTGGCATTTCCCCACTATTCTCTTTATTCCCCGACAGAGCCCTGAGATTCCTGTGCTTGTTTAAGGTTTTAGCAGCTGGATCCCACTGCACAGCAGACATGCTGGGTTTGGTCTTGTGGGGCTCTGAATCCCCAGGGTTGCCCCAGAGGGCACCATTACACCCAGAGCCCCCTGGCTGGGTCCGTGCTGGGTGTCGCGCTGGTTTAGCACTGACACGGGCTGGAGTTCTGGAAGCACTGCAGTCTGGCACAGCTGAAACTCCCTGCTCTCTCACTGCTGTCCATCCACTCACAGCAGTTGGTGTAACTCAGAAGCACAAGGTTAGTGAAGCAAAATAATTTCCTCTGAGCTTCCTACCTTGTTCTTATCACTCAGGGATTTGGACTCAAATTAAAGATGAGGCCTTGAATAGTGAAGGTACATCTGCAGAAACAGGAAACCACAGCTAGACATCCTATTTTATCCTAAGGCTAGAGAGAGAACCTACTGAAGGGAAATCTGGTAGTGAATGGAGAGTAACTTCAAAAGCTCCTAAGGGATTAGAGGAGAGGAACCTTCTCTTCCTATTTTAGTGCAATGCTGCTTGATGGGGCTTTGCTTTCATTTTCATTAGAGACAAAAGTTCACACTTATTCTCCTTTTTAGATGAAACATTAGCTCACATGTACTCTCCTAGGAAGGGACTACCTTTAGTTTCCAAGGGTGGTGGGTCAGCAGCCCAGAGGAGAGGAACGTGTCTGACAAGAGCAGGAGCCTCTCCCTGAAGGGGCTCACATGGTGGCTGTGAAAGAAGGAGTTTTGCACAAAACAAAGGGAAGTCCTTCAGAGAGAGGCAGGCTGTGGGAAATACCAGAGCAGGATCAGGAGCTGAGGGAGCAGCTCACAGAACATTACTGGGCTCAGCTTTAGGGGATGTCCTGTCATTGAACCTTTTGACTTCAGATGACTCGGAAACATCCCTGCAGAGACCTTTTGCTGGACAGCAGCACGGGCTGCAATGTGTGTGCAGATTCTCCAAGCTGCCTCCAAGGGAAGCCAGCAACATCTCCAAGCTCCATGTCAGGCACATCCTACAGACCATTCTGATGCCAGTGATCAAAACTAACAGGGCAATAATAAAACTCATGGGGCACATTTCAGCAATGCGTTTCAGAGGTTGTTCAGCTGGAGGCTGAGGGTGTTGGTCGTGCTCTGTTTCTGCTGACTCTGCTCTCGGCATTAGCGGGAGTTTTGAGAAGTTGTACCCGTTGTCATGTGAGAGCTGCACCGTGTGTTCGAACTGGCTCGACTTCCCCAGTGCTGTTCATTCTCTGCTCTAAGGACCAGAGCTTCCAGCAGCACAGCACAGCCACATTCCTCAGCGTGGCACAGCTTATTGCATTTGTCCTACTCACACTGCAAAGGCTTCGAGGTGCAGAATTAATTTTTGAAGGGTTTTTTTTTTTAATCCTCCCCCCTCCAAGCACCCAGAAAAAAAGGCATCCACATTTTGGTATATCCTATCATTCCACATTGTTGGAGAAAAATACAATTCAAAGACAGATGTCAGAATAGTTTTAGGTGCGTTAGAAGAAAACTCCACCACCCCTTGAGATGTGGAAGGAATTACTAGACAGGTTTACAAGAATTGCAGAGTCACTATTCCCCTTGTGATGCTGAGTCATCAGATGGTAACAAGTGAGCAAGAATGAGGCAACATGTCCCACTCATTCAGCATTTAACTGCCTCCCTCTTTCCTGTTTCCTCAAAGTTTCACATCTCTGTTCTCTCGTTATTCAGAAGTCACATGGAGGGACAGGCACAGTTTTATCTCTCACGTGCATTTTTAGTTACCAAACAGTGGAGTTTCCAAAAGCGGTACCTTTGAAGGGTCTTGCCTGGAGGAGGAATAGATGGAAGTAATCATTGCTTTTATTAAACTAAGTATTTGGGCCTTTGGGAAATGGGAGAAGAGCAGTTAAAAGCATGGAGAATGTGGAAGAAACAAAATCAGGTTGATAAATCCCAGTGAAGAGAAAACAGCATTTGAAGGCTGTGATGTTTAAGATTTTGAAAACTTAGCAGTTTGACTGCATATATTTCTGAGACCTTTAGGGGAACTTTGTTTTCAGGAAAGACATTTTAGTTTTCCAACTTTTCATTTGAGAGAATAACAAATTGTTAAGTCTGTTCTGAAGGTCCAGGTTACATTTTCATGCTTCAGTCACTCCCAGTAACAGGTTCAGTCTCTCTTAGTGAAACCTACTTCAAAAATTGCAAATACTTATGTTTGTCTGGTAGTGTAATTTATCATGAGCATTGAAGGCTGATATTCTTCAACATTCTTTAGGAAGGAAATTATTATGTTCATAATTAGTTCACCAAGGCAGCAAAAGCTGCAAAGGGGCTAATATTTCCTTACAAAGAAATTGCTGAAGAGAATCACAAGATAGACAATTAACAGAGGAGAGGAAAAGGGAGCATTTCAAAATCTTGCTGTCCCAGGCTTCCCACCCTTTCCTAAAGTTTTGAATTATCTTTCTCTGGAGAAGAGATCTGTCTTTGGCATGGACCTCTTCAGAAACCTGCAGAGGGTTTCACCTCACCTGACTCCAGACAGCTCCACTGTGGGCAAGAGTGGGTGATCCAGTCATCCATGATTCATTTATGGCTGAGTCAATGGAGAGAAGCAGGGATTCTAAATTGTGATTAATGACCAATTTTTATCAAGCACATCAAGACAAGGTGAATTGTTCTTCAGAACTGTTGACTGTTCACCAGAGTCTGTAGGAGAACTTACACAACTGACTCATATGGAGGTGTTTAGACATTTCCACTTTATGTATCTGCAGTGAAAGTTTGGAAAAAGTGAATTTCACAGCTTTTTCCTGAATAACATGAAAAACAGAAAAATATGAATATTTGCATCAGCACAGATCACAGCAATAGGTTCTCTTTATTAAAAAAATATGAATGTTTAAAATTAAAACTTCTAGTAGCTAATTAGCATCTGTCTCTTCAGCAAATAATAAGGAAGCAGAATCTCCTAGAGGCTTGTTCAACCACAGGTTAATCTGAATCATATCCTATTGGATGGGAAACATAAAGAAATGCTTTGTTCACTGGCTTATTTTCCAAAGATTTTCTGAGTGGCCTATAATTTGGTCCAACACTTTACCTTGGAAATGTGGAAGCACATGGCATGACCTTCAACTCCTAATAGCCTTCAAGACGCTGAAGTTGGATTATTTGGGGTCAGGGGTAGCAGCTGAGAAGTCATAGGTCAAATTCAAAACCATATTACATCTCTAGAAAAAATAACCTTTCCAATAACTTCTGGCATGACCTCTAGCTCTGATTAGTCTGTGAGGGGCTCTTGTCCTCCATTCACACATTCATGTATTCAAAATCTCCAGATCAAACATGAAGAAAAAGTTCTTTCACCTTGATTGTTATAGTAGAATGTGTATTTTTTTTTCCTTTCCTTAAGGATAATTCTGGGTTTAGAAACATTATTTATATTAAATACTTTGCCTGTAAAGCTGATTTTAATCATATGCATGAGTTCCACCAGTGCTGCTCTACAGAGTGCAATGGAAATACCCTATGAGATCAAATAAGTAGATTTTCCCCTTTTGGGGACAGATACACTTTTAAGAGAGGCATTGATATCCAATAGCCATCTTAATTTATGACACGCTTAATTTTGTGCATGATTACTACAGATGCCTTTGTAGAGGAGCGAAAATCTATGTTTTAATATTCTGTACTCACAGGCTTTGTTCAGTGTTAGATTTTGGCTTGGGCAGGTTCCCAAGTCTTTGTGACTGATCAGAGCAGCATCAACACAGTGAAAATTAATATTCAAGTATCAGAGAGGAAGGCAGAAGGGACAAAAGGTCTGGAGAGACATGGGAACCCAGTATGTGTCTATCCATTTACTTACCCTGATGCCAACTCCTCAGCAAACTAGAACTGCCTTCCCTGGGAGAACATCCTCAAATGAACAATGAAGAAGGTTCTTTCTGCCTGCTGCCTCAGTCCTCTCAGGAAATAACATGACTTTATTGTGCTGTGCAGCCACGTAAACAGAGCTTGGCCAATGTAACTGCATTTATGCCTGCAAAACAAACAAACAAAACGGTGACAGAATGAAACTGGAAGGGGCTTGAACAAAAAGACTTAAAAAATAAAGAAATAAATTTAAAAATTCAAGTAAGAGACTTTCCATCAGGCTGAAACCTTGCCTGTCACTGGTTAGTGCTACGAAGAGCAGCCGCTGTGCCAGGGCTGTGCTGGGAGGTACGTTGTAATGCAAGGGCTTGTATGTCACGCTACATTGCAATAGGCAAACACTTTTCACCTCAGCTCAGCAAGTTGTTGGCATCAATCACAGCCGTCTCCTCCTTCACCTGAAGTGGTTTACGCAAAGCTGCCCATAATTCACTCTTTCGGAGGTTCACCGGCAAATCAAACACCCCTGCAGACCGCAGCAGGCTCCATCCTCTGCTCCCCGCTCCCACGGCCAGCAGGAGGGGGGTAGAGCAGCTCTAGCAGTGCACTCCATCGGTGGGAACTGGCCTCACTCTCCATTTGGTATCTGAAACTCCCGACTAACCCTCTTCTCTTTGCCCAGCAGTGTCCCTCCTGGCTGGGTCCAAGCCATGCCAGGTGCTGCTCTGTTCCTTTACAGCAATATTGCTGCTGCCCCACGCCTGCAGATGTTGGGATCAGAACTGCCAGCATCATACTCCTTTCAACAGTTTAATTTTTCTCCTTCAGACAGTTCCTCCCATCTCCCCTATCCAATGTGCAGTTACCCAAACTCGTGCCTAGTCCTCAGGGTCCATGGACCAAAGAAAGTCCATGGCGTGAGTACAGGTTGCTGAGCTAGCACAGTTCAGCTTCTTGCTGCAGCAGGCAGGCACTCTCAGGCTGGAAATTTCATCTTCCCATTGCAAAAGACAGGAATTGGAAGGCTCCAGAGCTTCCTTATCCAGCAGAGATGTAAAGGAGAACGAGTGCTGTGCTGTCTCCTGACACCTTCCAGTTGTGGGCCAAGGATGTCTCAGAGCAAAGCATCGAATCAGCATCGAGTCGTAACATGAGGGGATATGGAGGAGCAAGAGGATCTTCTTCTTTCCTTCCTTCCTTCCTGGGGATTCCTGGCAGTTAAACTGAGCTTAAAAGCATGGAAAGATCAGGAAGCTATTTCAGTGGACGAGGCCTCTGGCACGTACACTTTAGTCTGGTGAGCATCTTGGTGAATGCTTTGCAGTGTGGGAGGTTCCATGCTGAGACCAACAAGTCTTCCAACCCTTAGTGCTATTCTGGTTCAGATGGAAGCCTCCATCTGTTATTATCCTCAAGAATCTCCCTGCATAGCAGGGTCATCCTTGGATGTGAAGCTACAGCTGATCAGATGTTACTGGCACTTCTTCAGTAGGTGGAAAACAAGAAACTTACTGAGTTACTGTGTGTGGTGAACACCTTCCTGAAAGCTGTATCTCCATCTCAGGGGTGGGGAGCCAAAAAAAGCAAGGCAAAGAACAAATGCATCAGCCTCCACTGCCCCTAAAGACCGGACTTTGTCGGCAAGTGAAAATGAGATTTATGTTCTCAGCCTGCTGCTTTAATGATCCTCGTCCCACAATGCAAACCCCCCACTTAACGGAGCATGACTGGCAACCCCCACTGAAGAAAGAGCTCTGACTGGAACAGCAGAGTTTGATTCAGGTCAGCCTTGAGGTATGCACCCAAAATACTGAGGGCACTGAAAAGAGGAGTAGAACAGAGAGAGGCACTTGCTGCAAGTAATTTAATCAATTATTTTAGCTTGTTTCTTTTTCTCCTTGCTTGCAGAGTGTTCACAGGCTGATTACAATTTCTTCAAATTTATTTCTTATTCAAATTTACTCAATGGTATCTTTTGGACTTTCAAAAATAAATAATATTGACTGATTACAAACAATTCTCTGTGAGGACACGCTGTTCAGTATGCAAAATGTGGTTTGATTTAGCTAATGACTTGATCACATGGATCACACAGCATCACTGCTCTTCTACCAGGGACAGCTTTAGATCTTGCCAGTCAGGAATAAAATGGGAATTCAGCTGGGATACAGACACTGAGGGAATAGGATCTGATAAACAAGTTAAGAGAGTTTTTAACTTGGAGCATCCTAGAGGAAAAATCAGCCCTCCTGAGATTTGCTGCCTGGGTTCAAAGGTTATATTTAATTTCTTTCCTTGCCTATCTCGGGCAGTGACCTACAGCAGAGAGCCAGAAAGGCCCTTTTATTTTTGCATGTCCTAACTAGTCCCAAATCTTTAAAAACTGCAGAGTGGAGACTGAGGGTAGGAGAAGGAACATACAGGCTACAGCCAAATCTTGGATTTAGCTTTCTGCTGGTTATTCTTCCCAACTTTACATTGAAGTCAAATTTAGCAACACAAACAATATGATGGAGTCATATGGCAGAAAGCTCAGAGGCTGTGAATCCACAGTGTCACTACCAGGCCAGAGGCATTTCAAGGCAGCTGGTGAGGTGTAGGAGTGTGCATACCCACGAAAATCCAAGGGGAAGTCTGTATGGTAAGAAACATGTGCTTTCTCTTTTATAAATGTACCTCCCACACCCATTTTTTGCACTTTCACCCTATTGTCACATTCTAGTTCTTCCACTCCTTTCACTTCCAAAGAAAGCAAACATGTCCCATTTCCAGTGCCCGTCCTCCCAGTGCTGATGGCTTTCTCAGATGGAAGATGTTGTGCTAGGCAGGAACCAGACGAAAAAATAAACAATTAAGGGGCAGGATTGTTTTTTACATGCCTTCCTATTTGACTTTCCAGATTGGCAGCACCATGGGAAACCCAACACTTGGATGAAGAGCAGTGAATATGGTGAATCTAGGGGATAAATTTTGAAGTTGTAATTCAGGCAAGTGAGAGCTGAGAGGATTTGGGTTTTTTTCTTCTTTTCTTCCTCTCTGTAGTTTTTTTTCCCCTTTTTTTTTTCCTTTTTTTTTTTTTTTCTTTTCCCCAGGCAGTGATTTTAAGGCACATATCATCAAGTCCATATTAAACAGAATTTCTGGGCTAATGCTTTCCAACCTTGACTCTCGGTCTTAGTAACTGTTCCAAATCGTACTTTAAAATGTATTAGCTGTATAAATACATTAGACCTCAATGTTTCCCTTGTGGAATAAACTAAAAACAAGTTTGATTACAAATCATTTATTTTTATTTTAGTATTTCCAACTATGTGTTGGCCAAAGAAGGAAAAAAATAAAGGTCTAGCATGTGAAAAGGACTTAATGTTGCTAACAGTATTTTTAAATTGAACTCTGATTTGATAATGGTTTGGGTGCAAAACAACACATTTTCTTAATTAATCTTTCTCTATATATTAACTGTTCTTTATTAAATGCAAATTTGCAGAGGATCAAACCATACAACAGAATCATGATATATTGAATATCACAGTAAAATCTCAATAAGCACAAGTTTTGCTTTGTTTTAGAAATCAATAGATATTTAATTAACATGGGATAAGAACTCTTGGAATTAGAAGAATCCCTTCAGATTAAATGAAATAATTTTTATATGTAAAATGAGAACACAGATACATTTGCATAATTTCAAAGTTCTTTACAATCAAGGATGAATTGAAACACTTTATTTTCTTTCAGCATGGTGCAAAAACTGATGCTTTACCTCCAACATAACCTGGACACTCAGACACCCACTCAAGAAAAAAGACAGGACTGCTCAGAGGCTCGAGGACAAACTCACGCCATTTCCTGCAGAATTGGGCAATTCTTTCCCAGCAACAGCTGGTGGTTACTGGAGACTGTGTTTGTTGAAGGTTAGAACACCCACGTGAGAAACAAACCCTCTTCCCAGGAGCATTGAGAGGACCCTCTCACAGGAACAAGAATTTTCCAAATTTCCATTCATTCTGGGTGCTTAATGTGAATTTGAGGCTTTCCAGCCTGTCTAGCCCTTGATACTGGGAATGCTGTTTGTGAAGACACGACCCTCCAGCAGGGACTGCTGAAGTTACTTAATGATGACCCACAGACAGACATTCCACAGGAGTTTGGTGCCTATGACTGACACTGTTCATAAGTGTTGTTTTTAATTTCTCTCTTTTTCATCCAAAGAAAATCTAAGAACATTTTCACACATCTAGTGTTTCCAAGACAATGTTAAGGCAGCATCAAACATTTGGGGGAGGAATTAAGGAAGATTTACTACAAGATAAGCCAGTAGAAAGAAGATGATGAGAAAAACAGAGCTGCTGGGAGGAATATTTTCTGAGAATTCTAGAAATTCACATTTTTTCTATCAGTAAATGGTCTAAATTGTTACACTAGTGTCTTAAATAAAGGCAGTGACACCTTCGAAAGGCATCTCCTTTGCTGTGGTGCAATGAATTCTTAAACACAGCAATGTCTGGGTAGATTTGCCCAGAGAAGTTGTGGATGTGCCATCCCTGGAAGTGTTCAAAGCCAGGCTGGATGACTCTTGGAGCAACCTGGTTAATGGAAGGTGTCCCTGCCCATGGCAGGGGGCTGCAACTGGATGATCTTTAAGGTCCCTTCCATCTCAAACCATTCAATGATTCTATAAGTTTTTGGAAGGAGGGATATAAGTCTTGCTTTCAGGGGCTACAAAAAACTTTTACACTATAGAAAGAATTAATAATTTATTTTTTTTTAAGCATTGTTATTTGTTAATTATAAAGGAGGACTAAGGGGGTTGATGATCTGGGGAAGCAAAACGGTTCAAGTCCCTCTTTTTCCTGTCCTCCAGGCTGCCTAACAGGCAGCATCAGCTCACTGTCAGCGAGGGGCTGGGGGTCCCCTGGCCCTGTCGCTGCTCCGGAGAGGGACCGGAGGGGTGTTGGGTGAGCAGCACAAGCAAAGCTGATGCAGATGGGTGGCACTGTTTGTGCCAGGAGCGCAGACCCTGCTCCAAGCAGTAACCCCCGAAGTGCAGAGGGGCTGTGGAGCACAGTGCCTGATGTGGATCATGTCAGACAGCAGGAGTTGCCCTCCCGGCCCTGCTCGGGCTGTGCCGGTGCCGTTTCTTACGGAGCTGGGCAGGGCTGGCAGGGAGGAGGGGACCGCCCGATCTCCCACCACGCTGCTCTGCCTCCCACTGAAAGCTTTGGGTTGCTTTCTTCACTGGATTCGAGGGGGAAAATTCTTGGAGTCTTTATTTACTGCCAAGTGGAACCGCCGTGTGACTGCGGAAATACCTGTCGCCTAATTAAATTGGCTAGAGAGGAGTTTGGGAAAGCGCTTCTAATTCAGCAGCTAATTTAGGCTGGGCCCGTGCACCACAGCTTTCTGTCTTATTATTAGATGGAATTTTAATCACTGCAGATCTCCCCCACCCCCAGCATTTTTTTCCTCTCTCCCCATCTCCTAACAACCTGATTCTGGCACAATTCCCTTCCCCTTTAACCCTCCTGAGCTAAAAATAATATCCTCTTGGAACTAGCCAAAAAAAACAAAAAAAGAAAGGGGGGGAAAATAAAGGAGTGAGCAAGCACTGAACCAGAGGTGTTTAATTAGCAGGACTGAACTGGAGATGGGTTCAGCAATCATTTTAGAGCAGCCTCTCTAGAGACAGAACAAATGCACTCTGAGACAAACCCAGCTCACGGGTCCCAGAGGAAGGAAGGTGGTGTGTTCACAGGGCAGCTTAAGCCTGTAACAACTGTAAGATGCAGCCCTCACCTGCCTGGATCAAACCAAAAGAAGATGTGCTGAGTGCAAGGAGGCTCTAAGCAAACAGCCTTAAGTAAATGTTTCAGCCTGGACAATTGCTTGGTGCACTGTTCTTTGCAATTAAACTGTTCTTTTGCAGTTAAATGGCACCTTTCCACATCATTGCAGAGACAAAGGAGGTACAGGAGCAATGGGAAGAGAACAGTGGTGGTGCAAAGTGCAAGGCAGTGATGATGCTCAGATCCCAGACCTGTCAGCTGTCAAGACCTCAGGGAAGTGGTTGTCTGAGAGATGATCAGGAATCATGAATTTACCTTTAAAGCACAAAATGTGGTTACAATGAGTAGGTGAAACTCTTTCAGGCAGTGGCTGTATGTCCAGGGCCAAAGGCACCAGCCTCCGACCTTGGCATCTCTGTGCAACACTCACAGAGAAAAACCCTGGAGCAGCTCCATGGCCAGAGCTCAGCTTGGGCTGTGTGGGAAGGAAGAGCTTTACCATGTCCAGTGGAACTATCCTGCATCTGCAGGATATATACATACTAAGAAAAAAACCCTGAACTTTTGACATCTTGCAACTTTGAATAGCCATTTTTTGGTCAGCTGTATTTACCGGGCTGGATTTCCTGCCAAGGCCATTAAATATCAATCATTCATTGTTTCATTAGTGCTGAAATGACTTTCTAATTGACTTTGTAATTGTAGTTAAAAGCAACTTTAGCACAAGCTTAAAGAAGGCTTTCTAGAGACCTCTCTGTCCTGTCTTTCATCTGCTGTCACTGGAACTCAACAAAGATGCCTTTAGTAGAATGGTATCAGGCCTCATTCATAGGGTATTGCTTTAGTTTATATTTAGTTTAATTTTACTTTCTTGCAGGGCCTGGTAATGATTTGATGTTTCTGCACTATGGGATATTTGTGTGATTATTTTCTAGCCGGGAGCTACATCATCACATATCAACTCACGAAATAACCCATGGGCAGCAGAGGTGCCAAAATGTTCCTGAAAGTTGCAAAGTCTTGGTAACACTTTTTGAATGGCCTCACGTTTTCAATCATTCTGCAAAGGCAGATTTTTTCTAATCTGGGTCTTCAGTTCGCGTGCACTTCCCCTGGCCCGATTCTTGCGTGTGCCCGTGGTGCAGGAGCCCCGAGGCTCAGCAGGGCAGGGGCACACGGGCAGAAGGAGAAGCACCGAGCACATTCAAGCTGAACAGGAGCCACCAGCTCCTCCCGTCACCCAGCTGGAGCAGATGGAGCATCGGGAGCCCTCGCTGCACTCAGGGGCAGGAGGGGGAAGCAGGAGGGAATGCTGCTTCCCCCAGCTAAAGATAGAAGGCAGAGTTCTCTGCTTTTGGCAGAGGAACAGGAGGGGCATTTCCCCACTTACTTCCCCTTATGTTGCACTACCAGCATGGAAGACAACGGGCTGCAAAACCGCAGAGGAAACAAATCTGCAGTGAGAACAGCCAGGCTGCTCAAAAGGCCAGAGGAAAGCAGTTTTGGCTAGGAGGCCACGCCTGGGGTGATGGGGGCCAGAGCTGGCTTACTAAAACCACACCTAGAGCTTATGGGACTATTTCAGCAGCCAGTAATGAATCCTTTTAAAAGGCACCACATCTCCATCACTGCCTTGGAGAGATCAAGATCCAGGGGACCATTAACCTCAGCTAATCTCTAGTGCTCAGAAAAGACCCCTCACTGAGGTCATTGTTGCTATTGCAAGATTAAAATAAAATAAACATGCTGTTGATTTGATTCAAATGTGTCACATTCTCAGCTGGTACTGATAGAGATTTCACTGTACTATGCTCAGGCCAGCTGCAATTCCCAAGCCCTTATCTTTACCTTCCAAAAAACACCTGTTGAATACTGGAGCAGAAATTAGTCTGGACTACAGCATCAATGTCTATGACCCATCACCTTCTAAAATCATTATTAATTTGTAGTGGATGGGCTAGATCTCAACACTGTTCCATGCAGAAGCAGATACACCAGGTTGCTCCTGCTGGAGCAGCATTTCTAGAAACTAGGAGCCAAGATCTCCATGGACCTGCCAGAGTTTCTCCTGATTTGCTCCAGAACGAGAGGAACTGGCACACACAGTCCCTGCTCCGCTCCTGTAGAGCAGCTCATGCTCCACAGCTGCCTGGGGACCCCTCCCTGCACCCTTAATTACATATATCCACTGCATTGAGGTGTGGTGTGCTGGGGGTTAGGAAGGAGCTCATTTGGACACCTTTTGTGGTCTGTTTTAGTGCCCAGGCTCGGTGACCTGTGCTTTTAGGAGTGCCTGATGCTGTTGACTTCGCTGCATGTTCTGCTTGTGAGCACGGACAGCAGCACTACCCAAAAAGTGCACACTGAGCCGAGGGGTTGGATAAACAATCCAGTTTCTACTTGGAGCAGTGGAGATGACAGCAGTGGTTTCTCTTGGAGCTAACTGGTTGGCATTCAGGTAAATCAAACTATTCCATACTGCCTGCCTTGCCCTCTGCCAAGCCCCTCATGATGGCACGTCCAGAGAGCTGCTGCAGGGCCAGAGGACAGGGCCAGGCTCTACATCACTTCTCTCAGTAGTTTAAAAAGGGACTTTCTGCAAAGTGCTAATCCTGACAGCCTGACTTGCACAGCCCAGCTGCAGTGTTTAAAAGTAATTTTAGTTGTGATACGAAATGATTTCTCTCCAAACCAAAAGGCAAGTGTTCTCTTGCAGCAGTTTTTGAGATCCATCCTTTTGTAATCTCCTATTCAGGTGGAATTAAAGGTGAAAGGAATGACACAAATTATCTAACAGGCCAGTCTGGAGCTGCTCAGCTGCTTAATACAAAGGCTTTGCCAGAGATCAGCATGGAGAGCTGGTGACCTGACTTTCCAGCACAGGACCTGGTGCCACTGCAGGCTGAGAGCAGTAGCAGAAGCAGGCCTGGCATGTCGTCACTTTGGCACTTCTGAATTGCTTTTGAATATATTGGTGATTTGAACAGTGCCAGCTGCAGTGGTTTTATTAGATATTTCCTGGAATTTGAAATTAATGTGAAGGCTTAAGTTCCTAAAAGTCAAAAGAGTCCAGATTTTCTCTGCCACTTTCATCAAATCAGACAAAAAATTGGATCGAAATGTATCATGACCTTCCTGCCTTGAATAAACTTAAATGAACTAAAACTTACTGTACAAAAACCTTGGGTGCATCAATTTACTGATGTTCTTGGCAAAGCCTAATTTTGGATAGCCTTTGTGGATTTCTGAACACCTACAGGTTCTATTCCACGACTTCAGGAGAGCACAGCAGGTGAAAAATGGGGAAAAAATAGTCTGTGACCCTCTGGTGAGCTGAGCAGAGGCAGAACCGAGTGTGTGCTGTGTCTCAGTGCCGTGGGTGAGCGCTGGGGGCTCAGGGCCTGCCCTCTGCCCACGGCAGTGCAGGGCTGAGCTGGGGACAGGCACTCTCACAACTGCTTGTTGCTGCCTCTCGGCGCTTGTCACCACGAAAAACACACTGTGCGTTCAAGAGCAATGTAATATATAAAGCTGCAGCTTGATTTATGCAAATACATTCAATTTTATGCAGATGTACTACTGACCTTTCTTTGGTTGAAGTAGGTTGGCAGGTAGAGGCATTTGAGCTCGAGTGCAGAAAAAATGAGAGGTGTCTGCATTATGCAATGGAGATTTCTTCAGAGAACAAGTATCTCTGGTTACCTACAGCACAGGCTACGAGCCTGAATCTTGTGCTAACATTTCCTGAAGACATCTCCACATCCTTGCAGAGAAAAGCTGCTTGGACTTTTCAATAGAAATTTATTTTCAGCAGAAATAAGACACTGCAGCTGAAGTAAAAAGTGTCTGAAAAGAATCAGTTTTGAAACAGAAAAAGGCAGCAGAGGAAAGATAAATCTGAAAAATGTTCAGTGATTTTTTTTGGTTTGAATTTCAGGAAAGGGCTTTTTTTCAGTAAGCTGGTTATTTATTGAAAGTCATCTTCAAAAACAAATTTACTTCCAGTGTTACTTGTAGTTTTCCTTAAAATACTTGCAATCTCCTCTCCCTCCCTCTAAATTTTCTATGAAAAATACAAACAGGAGATATTTTGATTAGGAGCAAACAGGATTGAACTCAACAGCTGTTGGGAGTTCATATGAATCTTGAGAAACATTATTTTAGAAGAATCTGATGAACTCTGCTTTCTCAGCACCAATGAGTTTTTCTGAGCTGATAAACCCCTCTCCTATGCTGATAGTAACTGATCCTGAATGTTACTACATATTTCCCAAGTATTACTTGTGTAATAACAGCCCAGCTTCTCTGTTAGCTATCACAGAATTCTGGCAGTCAAAACCCATACACAGCTTTAAAAATACACCCTTGCTAAGCACACAGTCAGGAAACAAAAGAAAACAACCCGAAAAAAGAGGAAGGGGATGGGGCAGCCATGTGCCCAGGGCTCTGGAGTGCAATCTAGGCAGGGCTGAACCCTAGGAGGGACAAAGATACATCACAGGGCAGAAGGAAAACAATGTGGAAATGGAGGCAAAACAGCATTTCAGTTGTCTTTTCCCTGTAAATAAAAGTCTGTGAGTGGATTCAATCAGGGATTTTTTATATTTTATCTCTGAAGAACTGAGCCAGACTTAAATCTAGGCCTAAGAGCAGAGAGGTGCCATCAGAGTTGGATTCAGTCCTGCCAGGGTGGGATCAGCCCATCAGAGTTAACCTGACAGATGGCAGAGTCCTCCTCCATCGCCCAGCAGGGTCCTGGAGCTGGTTGCTCCTTAGCCTGCACTCCCCAGGACTTGGCCAGTGAAACAGAAGTTGTCTGGAAGGTGGACTTGGATTTAAATCATAGCTTGGCACACCACACATAAAACACCAATTACAGTGGTACCTGGAATGACAATACCAACACAGAAATACCTTCAACCCCAAAAATCAGAGGCAGTCAAAGATTTGGTCATGTTGGACACAGCTGAACTGGTTGGTCAGAGGGGAACTGGACTCACTTTAGGACTAAGATGGACATCCAGGAAAAGAAAGCCAGCTAGTCTAATGTGTGACACTAGCTGGAAACCAGACCAATGAGATATTTGGGCATTTAAGTCTTACTTGGCAGCCTAGGAGATCACTTTACAGCCTCAGTACTTTCCTAGATCAGAGCCTTGGTAACCAGTGACAAAAAAGATACCACTGGTAAAAACATAGGTGAGTTGGTTCTGTGTCTGTCCTGGTGTTTCTCCTCGAGTGGGAACAGCTCTCAGCTGTTCCAGGGCACGCTGAGTGTGCCATGAGGTGCTCTGAGGTTGCCCCTCGAAGCCCCCCGGGCTGCAGTGCTGATGGAGCAGCCGCAGGCAGGGCCCGACCTTCCCGCCCCGTGTTCAAACTCGGGGCACTGTGTTTTGCGAGGCTTCAAAGTGCCACTTAACGGGACTTTCATTTTCCTTCCAGCTGAAGGGAAAGTGTTGTTAAACTCCCAGGCTGGCAAGTCGGAGTTTACACAGATGGAACAGTTAGTGCAGACCGCAGAACAAATACCAGCGACCAACCGGTTTCACACTTCTAAAGAAAGAAAGAAAGGAATGGCAGAGGCAGGCCAAAGCAAACAGGACTTGGAAAACTCGAACCCGCTGCTTGGAATTTTCAGCTGTTACTTTTCTTTTCACATTCGGGCTCTTTTGGTGATCTCTCGATTCAGCAGAGCAGCCAGGGCTTTTGCATTCATATGAAACGATTTAGAGCTCCGGGAGGAGTGCTGTGCTCCGTCCCAACCACCACAGAACATACATTGTTTGAAACGTTATAAACGTGGTTTTCACTGAGAGCCACATTTTCAATAAAAAACTGCATTTTCTTTCCAGCAAATAGTATGTTGTTGAATATCCCACATCTCGCCTAGCTGTGGCAGTGGGGTGTGTCACTCTTTATGCTGCTTCTCACATTTCTAAACCTGAGGACAAATGCTTTGCCCCCAGAAGAGCCCTGAGCCCCCTTCCTTGCCCTGGGCTGTCATCTGTCCCGCTCCCCTCTGGCGATGCTGACCAGACAGGAGGGCTGGGTGCCCCAGGGGCTCCTCCACACTGCCCTGCAATCAGTCAGAAAGGTCATCGCTGAGTATCACCAGCCCAAACCCCTGCAACAGCCTGCACTGCTGTGAGGGGCCTCAGAGCAAAGACTAGAGCAGGAATTAATCCAGGTCTCTGCCCTGGCAATGGAAGCACAACCTCTGAGCCAACCCCAGAGGATTTTATTTTATTAAGACACTGGGGTCATGCCTCCCTTCATTCAAACAGCCTTTCATTCCCGTCCTCCAGTAACAAAGGAATTGCCAAGGAATTAAAATGTATCTCCTGTGAATACACAGACAGAGCCACCAGTGAATCTCCACTCAGCACCTGAGACCTGCTGGGTAAAATTGTTGGAGTGGATAAATCAGTTTAGATAAAATTATCCTCTTCTATTCCCAGAGACAGCATTTAAATGCAAACCTCATTCTGAAATGGAAACACTTCACGCTGTGTAAACTGTGACTTGTACTAACAACACCAAGGCAAGTTCTGCTCCTGCCGGAACAGATGTTGGTTGGAGTAACTTCAGATCGCTCCATCAGCCGGCTGGTGTCTGCAGGGGCCTTCTCTCACTTTAGGTTTACAGGTAGGGAGCTCAAGCAGCATCTTGCTCTGAACTGTTTCATTAAGTACCTGTTTCTGCCTGATTTTACTTCCATGCACCAGAGGTCTGTGGTTTTGTCCCTGCTGTACTAGCAACAGCTTCCCACCCCATCGTGCACAGTACGTGGTCCCTCATGTGTTGCTGCCATCAGATTTTACTGAATCAGTCCAGACTTGATGTAAAGCTGCACAAACCCAGCTTCGTTCAGGGGAGAGAATTCACTGCTCATCCCAGCTGAGAAAAGATGGGTGAAGCTCTCAATAACCTGGCCTGTTCTAACAGAGCCTCCTGTGGGGACAGGACTCGAGGAGGTGGCGTGAAGCTGAGTCAGGGGACGTTTAGGTTGGATTCCAGGAAAAGGTTCTTCCCCTAGAGGGTGGCAGGCACCTGTCCCATAAAACTAGGAAAAGGGGCTTAAGGGACCTTGCAGGTCCCCAGAATTAGCACAGCCTCTCCTATATGGCAGACAAGAGGTTACACAGACACATCCCTTCACCCCCTCCCTGGCAAGATGTTGCCTGTTCAGAAATGGTATCATTCCCCAACCACAGTGCAATGCAAAAACCCTTCCCTGGTGAAACCACTGGAGCACTGTGCACCATCAGGGACACTGTGCTAACTCAGTATTATTTATGATGTTTTTACAGCTAATATTTCTGTTTATACAATTATACCAAACCGTACTCATTGACTGTCCCTACTCATTGCAGGGGGTTGGATGAGATGACTTTTAAAGGTCCCTTCCAACCCAAATTATTCCCTGACTCCTGAATTTGCAGTATTTTTCCTTTATTTCAGTGCCAAGCGTGTGCAAAGAAGACATTGTCTATAAAAGGGGGAAAATAGATTGCAATCCTCCTCGTTGCTCTGCAGTTCCTGCTCACGGGAACCAGTGCCTCCCTTTCAAACAACCTTTGCTGCCAGAAAGCCGGGATGATACATGGCAGGATGCACCAGAGTACCACGGAACCAGCGCAACGTGACGCATTTACTGTACTACAACGTCCTGTAGCTCAGTGCTAATGACGTCTGGGTATTGAAATAACCTCCACAGGGAGCAGCGCTGCAACACCTGCTTCTTCTTCTCCTGGATAACTCAGTCTTCAGCTCCTTGCTGCAATGGAAAAAAAGACCTTCTCAGAGAGGCTGCTGAAGTGGGATGTCACATTAGGGCATTTATTAATGACAAACCATTACAAGGTTGCCAAGTGTTCAGAAAGATGCTCCCAGGATTGCTAGTACTGGAATATTTTCTGCAGAGTTTAATTATCTGAGGTTCAAATTATATGCAGTAATATAAATAGAAAAAGCAAGGAAACCTTTCATAAAATGATGCTTAGTAATCATTAATCACTTATTCATTATGTGATAACATACCATAATAGGGTTTGGAACACAGGTCCAGTGGTTGACGTGTCTCTGACATTGTGTGGAGCTAACAAGGATTGAGGGTCAAGTTCTACTCTTGGGTAAATCAGCCACATGTGCAATTGTGTTGGTACAATCACTAACTAGTACTAAAGGCCACTTCTCAGGAGCGTTCCCATTCCAACAATGAGCAAAAAGGCTTGCCCAAGGTAGGATCATCTACTTTTTGCCAGGTATTTATGGCTTGAGATGGGATTACTGTGTCCAGCAAAGCACCCCAGCACCCTAGAAGGGAGATCTGGGTATGCTGTTCCATTAAATTTGCATTCCTCTGGGGTTTTCTGCTACTGGTACCCCTCCACAAGGCTGAGTGTATCCAGGGAAGCTGCTGGGAACTTCAAAGTGTGATCTCTGAGGGATAACTTTCCTTCTGAATGTTTCAGGTGGGAATTTCCAGCAGTTGGCAGAGCAACTTGTGAGATCACCCTCTGCCTTCTAATGTGTGTTGCTAAGATGCAAAATGAGTCAATATCTGACCGAGATGAATACAGGACTGAGTAATTCACACCTTTCTTCAGGCTGTCTTCCAGCTCAGGCAGGGGTGGAAGGAGATGATCTTTAAGGCTCCTTCCAGCCCAGTCCATTCTGTGACTGTGTGACCCCAGGGGTCTCTTCACCGGCCCCGGCGTGCTGGGCAGGGCCGTGCTGGGCTGGCTGAGCCCCTCCTGCCCTCCCAGTGACAGCACTTTCTGCATTCTCTGCCCCTCCCCAGCTGTGGCTGCAGGGCCAGGAGGGCTCCCTGCTGTCAGACAGTGCCCACTCCATCCCAGCAGTGGCTGCATTTTCCTGGTGGCTGAAGAGCTTCCCCCCCTTGCTACACTGGGGTAATTTTGGATGACAGATAGCATTACTATATTTAATTTTTGAAACTCCACTGGAAAAGTTAAGCACTTAAAGAAATCCCTACACTTACCACATTCAGCTTTTTCCCTCCTAAGACATGACTGGAGAGTTTTTGCTTTTAATTATTATCATTCTCCCTTGAAATTACAGGCAAAGCACCCAGGGACACTCGAAACATAAATTACTGGCCTGCAGCCTTGTGCTACTGTTTCTCCATCTCTCTGCCAGGGCTTCCAATCAATTTTCTGCATTTCTTTCAGATTTTCTGAAGAAAATTGTGGAAAATAGCTGTTGGCACATGGCATTTTTCCACAATGGTTAGAACTATTGAATGGGGCTGTAATGGTCTGCCTTGGAGAAGCCAGCCCCATTAAAATGCCAACCTCAGATGGATCAGAACACTCTCTCAATTTGAGTTTCGTAACTTTTCCACAGGAACATAATTTTCCTTGGTTTTGCCTGTAGCTCTGTAGATCTGCTAAAAAAAAAATAAATTATTGTCTCCTAATTTTAATTTCTTTTCTTTTTCTTTCTCTAATTTTATTTTAATTTTTTCCTTTATTTTATTTTGCTTAGGTTCCATTCTCAGTAGCCTCTAACCTTGTGTGATTTCTGAAGGATTTTGTTTAGTTTTGTTTCTTTATTCTGGTTTTGTCCAGGTTATTCTTCTACAAAGTGACTTGGAAACTCACCATTGTTGAGTGATTATCATTCAGCCAGTAAAATGCTTGTCCTCAGAAGTGTCTCCAGTATGTTTTCAGGTGATAGTGGCCATACAGAGCCATCACTTTCAGGCTGGAAGCACATTTAAATCCCTCCTGACTACCCTGGGTTTTAAACTCATGGGGCACTGGCCAACACTTAGGAATTTTGCACCTCCAAGTTTGGTTGATTTCTGTGGGTTTAGAGTCAAAGCCCACAAAGGCCATTAAGAGAAAAAAGAAAGAAGCTTTCAGTCCGTAAAGCAGACCTTGAGCATTCCCAGTGGATTGAGTGGGACGAGTCTCTGGGAGAGGAGAAGAGCAGGGCTCTGTGCAGGACAGCAGGTTGCACAAGAGCTGAGACCCAGAAGAACCAGAACAGCAAAGTCCTGGATTTCCAAGGAAGAATTTTTGCTGATCCTGTTGTCCTGGGCAGATTGCAGAGCTGCTTAAAGGAAGAAGGTCAGTGTTAGGAACCCTTACAGACCAGTTCTCAGCACGATGTGACATAAACTTAGAGAAACCAAGTCACATCTCGGCTTCTCCCTGTAACCTGGTTCTTCCCAAACCCCTAAAGAAAGTGAGCTTTGGGGTTTTTGATTACAGGGTTCACTGCAAGGGGATGATGTAATGTTGTACGTGATGAGGAGTGGTGAAAGTTTGCTGCATGAACCCAGGCCTGGGGACGTTGGATATGTCCAGCCGTGGTTCCAGCCTGAGGACTGCAGGTCAGAATATCCTGCTGGCTGGCCTGGCCCCTGCTTTGCCAGGGCAGGAGGAACTGCTGCAGTACCATCGTAAAAGAATCGTTTCAAAAGGGAAAACTGAGTTAACCTATGGGTGTTTCAGCTAGTGCAGGGTAATGAGTTGCTATCTTCATTAACAGAAGGAATGCCAAAGAGGCTGAATGAGTCAGAACAGGCAGAGACACAATCCTTTAATGAGTCAAACAGGAGCTGGTCTGTAATGTGAGGTTATTGATAATCCCAGGGTTTATATAACAGCATGATTCTAGGTCAGGGAGCAAAAAACACACCCTCCTGTGTACACGCACTCGCTCACACACTCCTCGGAACAGATGGCTCCAGCCCGGGTTAAGCACATGCACTCAGGAAAGATGACTTTTTTCCCAGCAGGGTAAATCCTCCTGCCTGCTTTTGCACCTCAGTGCACAGGGCACATGTTGATTTTTTTCAGTAAAGTTTTGCAAAGGATCACCCGGGCTCCTGTGACACCAGACCAGTTTAATTCCCCTCAAGAAGCTCTATATTTAGAGATATTTCTTTATAAACTTAAACATCTTTTTTGCAGCTTGAGAAATGGTCTCTTAGTTTGCTGACTTCTTGTGTGTGTACTGAGCAGTTTGACACCTGGTCTGGTGTCAGAAGCTGGACCTGGAAGTAGGGGAACCACACAGGGTTAAATAACCATCACCTCTCAACTTGTATTTTTGTTGAGTGCTGCTACTGGTGGGTTTTATTGCTCAGGTGGTTTACTTTCCCATAAAGGTAACACTAATGCAAAGAATAGTTCTAGCATCACAAAAAAACCCTTTTCAATAATAGAGCTAATTTCCCTTTTTCCTTAATAACTTGTTTAGTGACTGTGAAACACCACTGAAGGGTAATTGTGTCACTGTAGCCATGCCAGCAGGACAGTGCAAAGGTGACTGGTTGAGTCTGGATCCTCACTGGTTTGCTATCCCAGTGCCAGTCATTTTGCAGGAAGCAGTTTCTAGAAGCTCTCATGCCTGGCAGATTTTCATCCCTGCTGCTGGCACACCTGCCAGCACTGTCTGACCCACTGGTTATCTTTCTATAAAAGTCAATTTATAATATTTGAGAAAATTTGAAGCATTCTAATTCTGAGTTCATTAGTAATTGTGGCTTAAACAGCCTACCTTAAATTCTCTCCCACAACATTCCCTGAGAATCCCTAAATTCCCAAGCCTAATTTTCTTGTGGTCTCCATATGAACAAGCCTATTATTGAACAAAATAAAGGAAACAAAAAGATTATCCAGAAGAATATCAAGAGTGACAACTCCTGAGTGACACCTTTAACCACATCTATAGGAAGTTGAAGGTATTTTCATCCTCTAAATTGTCAGGCTGGGGGAGAGGGGTGTTTGTTGGTTTGGGTTTTGGTGCTTTTTTTTTTTAATGTGCACTTATTCAGGGTGAGGGGTTTTTCCTAGATAACAAAAATGCCTCCAGATAAAGAGGAAGATGATAACAGACGCTGGCCTAACACTAACTCTCAGACCTGTTGCTTTCCCATTACAGGTAGTATTTGGTGACTGCCAGGACAGGAATACTGCTGGAGAAAACTTCCAGCATTTCTGCAGAGCTGCTGCTCGGGAAGCCTGGCAGCAGCTGGGTACAAAATGAGTGTTGCTGTCACCCACAGTGAAAAAAGCCACTGAAAGGCAGATGCGACCATCAGAGGCTAGAGCTCCACTCTGGCTTCTGTCACTACCAGGGGACACAGGGTGGAGGGGAGGAACAAACACATCCAGCAGGACAGCAGCCCCCGGGGTCCTGGGGGTGGTGGGGGTGTCTGAGCACGCTGCAGGACCGGCACAAAGGCTGGCACAAGGGCAGAGCTGGAACCCCTGAGGACAACTCCAGCCCACAGCAGCAGAGCCAGGGAGCTGCAGGGCAGCCCGAGGAGGATCCCTGCAACACTCTCCACGTGAAGGAGGGCCGTGGCTCCTTGCTGTGCCTTGGCACTGCACTCCCTCAGGTTCTGAGCGCTGTTCCGTTGCTTTGTCAAAAGCCAGCCTCAGTGCAGGTGTGAAAAAGCGGGATGGGGTGTCTCAGCGGGAGGATTCTGCCTCCTTCCCTCGTGCTCCTCGTCAGTGGTGGTGGTGGTGCTGTGAAGTGGTTCCTAGAAAGCACAGGACTGAGCCAGAAATGCAGCTGAGCTGGTGTCCCGTTGCATTGGCAGGCACAGTGACTGCGTGTCATCGAACTCCCAGCATTCACAGCACTGAGAATAGCAGGAATTTTCCCTTCTTGCACAAAATGATGTATTCCTCCCTCAGCTACAGAAAAGAAACAATGGGTAAAGAAGGCGAGGTTTGCCGAGAGCAGCGCATCCCTTTCATGTCAGTGTTCTCCCTGACACGTAAAAAATGCATAATAATTATAGAAAGGAACTAGCAAGTGCTTCGCAGTGGAAATAAAGTCAAAATATTTCTGACACAACATTTTTCCGCCAAAAAGAACCCAACCTCTGTTTTGCTGAAAACAGAAATGAATCAAAAAAATGTTGTTATGTTATTTTGGACAGATTTCTCAGGTTAAAGCAGCAAGAAAAATGCCAGGAGAGGTCTATATCAAACTCCAGAGGTCAGGAGTTCTTCTGATCTCCTTCCAGTAATTTAAACAGTACCTAGGTTCATTTCTAAGTGCCATGAAGAATTCTGGAATGATGAGGGTTGGAAATACAGGTTTTTTAACAGAGGGAAGAAAATTACAGTTGGAGAAGAAACTGTGTAAAGCCCAAAAGGCACTTTCCATGGGGTCCTGCAAGCCTGGAGACAGTCCTGCTGCCCCAATTTGAATTTGCCTATTCCCTCTGCTGCGTGAATGCACCACTCACGTGTTGGCTGTGTCTCATTTAGTTGCACAAAAGTGAGTAGGTGAAATAGTTTAGATGAAAAAGAGAGTGTGGCAAGAGATCAAGAAAAAAATTACTGCTGTGATCCACTGTCAGAGCTAAAAAATCTCAATTAAGACAGAGGATGAGCAGGAAAAGCTGTTGGAAGGGAAGAGATGTCTGTGTATGTACACACACACACACACACACCCTACTCCTGCTCCTTCCTGTGTTTTCAAGGAGTACTCTTGAAATAAGTCAACAAGTCCTCTGGTTACAATCCCCTTCCCACCCTGCAGATTTTCCCCCTGAGAAGAGAATCCAGCCTTTACTTTCTGTATATTGAAAGTGTGCTTCGATGTTCCAGAGCGATGTCGTCATCAGCACCTGCTGGCATGTGCAAGCTGTGAGTGCCAGGCCTGCTGCTAAAGAGCCTCGAGGAAGCATACCGATGAAAAATAAATAAATAAATAACCAAACAAACAAACAAATAAATAAATAAACAAACCCCAAGCTGCAATTAAATCTGCATTGGGATTTCTCCTATTTCTGAGTATGAAAAGGCCTCTGAACTCAAAACTCTAGAAGACAAAGCTTAATTCCAATTCTCAAGTCTGTGTGTGTGTAAGTGTACCCTAGTGCTGGTGACAGCATGAAGATTGCACTAATGCATCTCTTAAATGCATCTATGTGAAAAATACAGGTTTAGGATGATTGTGGAGAACTGGTACCTGGAAAAATGGGACAGTTCAAGAGCTGTAACTTGTGTCATTCCTACTTCTTGCTGGTGGCAGTCTGTCTTCATCCCTGCATCGTGTGTCTTGCATCCATTATTTCTGTGCCATTAAGGCTTCACTTCTTGGCCACAGAAGTAATAGCAGAAAATATCAAAGACACAAAAGAAAACACGGTGTTGCAAGCTCCCTAAGTAGGTTCAGTGAGGGTTTTTTTCTCCTGAGAAACTCCTGCCTATACAAGGATGTTGCATCTGCTGAGGCTGTTTTGATATACACGTGGGTGGTTCAAGGTGTGGAACGATGTCACTGTTCTAGTTAGAACATGCTGATCACGGTGTCATATCAAAGGAAACCGCTTGCAAAATGACTGCCAGATGAACCCTGGGCAAGGGAACATAATGGTTTGTATGTTCATGTAACATTTGAATATCCGTGTTGCAGCCTGCATTCCCGTACCCGTCTGCTAAAGGGGAGGGAGGGGACCCTCACATGATGACATGGTCTCATTCCAGGACAGCCCTGGAGGGAAAAGGTGTCTTTGAGCCTCTATGCTGACGAACAGCTATTCCTGAGACTGCCAAGGAGGATCCCCAGTGCTCCCTGTGTTTGTCCTGGATTCAGTGTCACACAGTCAGTCTCAGGAGCGCAGCCAGGTAGGAATGGCTCCTGCAAGTCCAGCTCCAATCCACAGAGCCCCATTTTGTTATTAATACCAAAAGAAATAGGATGCCTCTAATTTTTACCACGGCGTGTTGTCACCTGAAAAGGATCTCCTCCAGTTTCCCAGCGCTGTGCCGCTGGCAGGAGGGGTGGTGTGGGATAACTCCCTTGAGCAGTAAACGTGAGCGGAAATGTTTGCCTGGAAATGTTTGCCACGTGCCATAAATCTCCACTCGGTCTAAGGAAACACATGGCATGAGGTGTCTGACGTTTCCCTCTTGTCGGCCTGTGCTGGATGGGAGCCCTGACGTTACTGTTCGTTCACAGCTGCCCTGTGTGGCTGCAAGGGCTGTGCCTGTGCTGCAGATGGAGAAGGGCAGCGCTGCTCTGCCACCAGCACCAGCCCTGGGCGACTGGTGCGTGAGGAGCAGGGCTGTGTGTCACCCCAGGAACCCACCCTGGCATTGCACAGCTCACTCCCACAGGTCAGCACAAATGCCAGGACAGCTCTGGTGCCTTTTGGTGCCCCTCTTAGAGCAGTGGCTGTCACATTTTCTGGTCCATGGGCTCCCCTAGATGCCTTTCAAAGGAGCTCCTGACTGAATAGCTTTCCTTGGTTAGTTGAAGCAGGTATTTCAGGACTAGGCTGAGGATCCAGACAGAGTTACAAATCCCACATGGCTTCAGAGACATGGTATAAAGCCTCTTCCTTAATTTCCCATGAATCAATGCTGTCTGACTCCAGATGAGGATTCGGTGCTGTTCCCTTCTATTCCAAAAGAAACCATGCAATATTACAAGGGCAGAGGCAACAACTATTAAACCATCACATCATTCCAATTGATTATTAAGTCTAAACCTGTGAGATATTGTCCAAATTTATTTAGCATTTGCATCCATGGGAATCAGAAACTGCAGCTCTCATCACTTTGCAGGGTCAGGACCTTCTAACATCAGAACAACAGATTATATGGCTTTCCGTCTTTAAATGTTCCAGAAGCAGATGTTCTGTGCCACATATTTCCAGCTACTAAAGAGGGTTAAAAATCTAGGTCTGGGATGTGAGTCACGGACTTCGTAGTAGGTCCAGGACTGAAATTTCTGTAATACTAAGGAGCATTTTGGCTCAATCTCATCAGGCCTGAAATTCCATTACCTTAGTCTCATGTGCAAATAATCACTGCAATAGCTTCACTGCTAACACAGATATTACTTGAATAAAATGGTTCATTTGTTTTAAAGACCTAAATCAACACTCAATCCATATATTTTAAAAACAAAAAAATTTAAAGGAAATGTTACATGGCACAAAATCTGGTTTGGGGAGGTCTCTGCTCGGGTGGTTTTTGAAGTCACCAGAACTCTTTGGCTGAGATATCCCTGTTTAAATCATGCAGGCACCTCTCCCTCTTCTCTCCCCCCTCAGCTGTGCAGACAGCTCTGCCTGCTGCAGCAGGTGACAGAGCCAGCCAGTGCACCCAAACGCCGACAGCGAGGCTGGGAGGGTGAAATAACCACAGAAATATAAATGGTGCTTTAAATCCCCCAATCCCTAAATCATATGTTTGCTTCGTCGTGTGAATATACACAACGATCATCTTCACGGCATGTGTGGGGGTTAGTGTGAAATCAGGAGTCTGGGAGCAGTTTTAATGAAGGTTCACCCGAGGTAAAGCAGTAAGCTAAAGGCCACATGTTGCTTTTACTGCAGTTTTCCCCGTTGCCATCCAGAGCCAGCATTCCCTGGGAGCCCGTCGTGCCTGCACACACGCGGGCTCTGCAGGCACACAGCAGGCAGGAGAGGCTTCCCTGCCTCTCTGCTTCTTTAATATTCTGTCTGTGCTGGCATGCTCTTGTCTTGCTTCATAAAACCTGTTGAAAGCCAGTCAATTCATTAATCTTTTGCCAAGAGATGTTAAATGCCAAACAGGGAAAGACGATAATGACTTGACAGTTCATAAGGAAGGGCCTGATCCTGCAAGGTGCTGCCAGTGGGAGCCAGCAGGAAGAGGAGGGGGCTTGGCAGGCTGTGGGATGGATCCTTTGCACATTTGCTGCCCCCTCTCTGCCCTGGTTTGTGCCCAGTTGCCAAAGGGAAGCCAGGAAGGTGCAAGGATACTGATGAAGCCACGGCCACGGTGCTGTCCTGTGAGGAGGTCTCTGCAGCCTGACTGGTCTGACATGTCCCCACAGGAGTCTGCACTGGGGGGGACCAGGGGCAATGCTTCAAACACGCAGGGGACATCTCAGTCGGCTGCCAGCGTGAAGCTGGCTCTTCTCTGCTCCCAGGGCTCACTGACAGACAGAGTCCTGGCAGGGGAAACTGCAAACCACCCGCAGTGAGTAATCACCTGCACTGCCTGGTCCAGCTTGAATCTGCCTGAGCCAGGGCTGCAGGCAGTGGCAGGGCAGAGCAGCTCTTCCCCTGCACCCCAGCACCCCTTTGACGTGTCTTCTCTGCTCCACGTCCAAGAGTCGATGGGTGCTCTGGGGAGAGAGCAGGATGCAACACTGCCAGTCCCAGGCAACCAGGCAGCCTGAGTCAGGCTGCAAAAAGGCAACGAGTTTCACTGAAACCATGGAGGTTTAGAGAATAATCATAATTGACAAAGCTTTTGGATTTGAATTTTTGGTCCTGAGATTTTAGAGCTCAGATTTGTGCAGCTTTTTCAGTGTTGTGCTGGAGGTTATTAATGTTTAAAGAAACAAGGAGGAAAAGAGTTCTTCACAAGGTTTCAGGACTCAAAGAGCTGGAGCTTTAGTAATGAAACTGCAATTATCACTGGACTTGCATTAAGCTAATCTGAGTGGGTATTGCTGAGGTCAACCACAGTTTCCAAAAGGTCCCACAGGTTCCAGGGCAGTTAGTGAAGCTGAAGTGTTGCACTGAAAATGAAGCTCAGTTGGCCTCCTTGGTGTGCAGGAGATCTGGATCAATACTGAATTAGAGGTGGATAAACTGCATTTAACTATATTTAACATTACCACTGATAGCACTAAAACTTATTAGGTGTCAATTATCCCTCAGCTTCACAGCAGCTCACCTCCCTCCCATATCTGCAGCCTTTGACTGCTCCAGACAGAGTCTGCAGCAGAGCTGACAGGGTTCTGTCCCTCAGCTGATGAAATGAGAGTTTAGTTTTGCAGAAACTTTTTTTCCTGAGTCATTCATCAGTTTTTAATCCCCTAAAATGAAGTCAAGGTGGTGTGTACCTTCTTTCTGATTTAAAGTGCCCTTCTCAGCTCAGTGATTAGACATCCTCTCTAATTTGAAGGTAGAAGAAAAAGTTTCATAGTGAAAGTGCCTTGGTGGTTCTGTTACCTTATTGCTGACAGGCTTTGTGAGGAAAATGCAGTTCTCTGCAATGGGTCCACGAACAGAGATCCTTCACACTTCTGCAAGATGATTCCCTTGAACATACGTGATGTACAAGGCACCACATGGCCCATATTTCTCATTAAGATTGCCAGTGTCTTCACTGCAAACAAGATTGGTCTCTGTTTCTTCTGCATATGCCTCTACACTGATGGAATATTTTTAATTGGATGCCTTCTCTCCTCACTGAAGGCTGGCCAGTTTGACTAGCGAACCCCTCTGCTCTGTGCACTCCTCAGGCAGAGGTTATCTGCAGACTGAGCCTTACCAGCTCATCACTGCTCATGGCTTTCCATGAAGCAGAACAGTTCTGACAGTAGAGAGGACAACCCCAATTTCAGAAGTGCCTGGATACCAATGGAACCACCCTCTGGGGTCACCACCCTCTGGGGTCTCCACCACTTCCCACCACTGGCCTGTTGGGTGGGAGAGGAGTGGGTGATGGCACTGATGAAGCTCATGGCATGTCCTGACTCTCCCAGCTCCCTGGAGCACATGAAAGGCAGGAGAGGGTGTCTGCAGCAGCCTGTCCTCATTACCCCTGATCCATCTAAACCCTAAAAAACATATCCAACAGTGGACAGCAGCAGCCACGTCTGGGCTGTGTGTAACCTGCCAGCAGTTCTGTGGCTGCCTCTGCAGTAGCTGCTCGGTACAGGTGGAAGGTGGGATCATGGCACAGCCCAGCCCAGTCTCCCCTCTCTGACCCAGCTGAACTCCCCTTGACAGGTGGCTGAGTGGGAGAGGACTGGAACTGGAGAGTGCCTATGACTTCTGGGGGGTTCTGATCATCGTTCCTTGGGAACATGATCCTTGCAAGTCTTTTCAAAGGCCATGGAAAAGCAAAAGAAGAGCAACTTGTACACCTCAGTGAAGGATGGGGACAAGATGGAGGGACATCTTCTGGCCCTGCCTGCTCCCACTGGTAGCAGCAGACAGGTCCAGTGCTCAGACATCTAGAGATCACGATTCTCCTCAAAAATAATTTGATTTAGAGAGACGGGAGACAGGGGCTGAGGGAAAGTCCAAATCATCCAGAGAGAGCTCATCTTCTTCATTTGTACACAAAGAGCCTGTTCCTGCTCCAGGCTCTGCAAGCCCAGATCTCTTCGCTGGCTCCCCTTGTAGGAAAGGCTTCCCTGCCTGATGTCAGTGCCCAGGAACAGGAGGGAAGCTTTGCAGCAGGAGGCGGGTAGTGCTGCTGGAGCCCAAAGGTGAGACAGGCAGAAATAATCTCAGGTTTTTGGCAGTTCTTTCAGTCTTGCCCCTGAACTGTGGGCACCGCTGGGGTCTGTCCCTGCCATCCCCAGGGTGCAGCCAGCCATGGATGCACCCTCAGCCACAGCAGCGGGATTCATTCCCCTCCCAGCTCTGCCCGAGGCGCTGCCCGTGTCTCTTGCTGCGCATCGTTCGGGGCTTTGGCTGGCGCTGGCGGCACGGGGAGGGCGGTGTGGGGGACGCTCTGGGCGGCTGCCAGGAGGGATGTACCGGCACGGAGCAGCCTGGGTTTCCTGCATACACCCTGTCTTGCAGCTCTCCGCAGCTCTCGGCCTCTCCCGGAGCGCTGCGAGCGCAGCCTCAGCCCGGCCTCTCTGGCAGACTCGTTTATCTGGGTGTTACATCGCTCGGGGCCAAGGCTGAGTTTCTGTTGTACCTGTGCCAGGGCACACAACCCTGGCAGCTTTCGCCACATGGGAGGAGTGTCGTTTTATCCCGAGTCTCCCTCAGGAGTTGATAACTGTTTAACAGAACATCAGGGAGAGAGGATGGAGCGACTGGAGGGGTCCAAAAATGGGGGTGGGGGGAACATACTCTGGGAGCAGAAAGAAAAGGCTGGACGTAGAATATGTGAACAATAAACTGAGGTGCTTTAATTTATTTCTTTTTATGATTCGGTGGTGGTGGTTAGCCCCATCTTGGGATTAATGAATCCCCTGTAGCTATTCTGGTTTGACTAGATCTGGCAAAGATTATATTAGAGAGAAAGGGAGTGGGGGATGGAGGAAGAAAAAGCACAACTTATCAGTATGCTTATACAGATAGAGCTAAAAGGTGTAACCTGATGAGACACCTTTCATTTCGGGCGATGCAAACCCCACGCATTCCCTCTGGGTCTTTTAAAGAGAGGCCCTTTGGAGCTTCCCAAAAGTACACTGAGCTATGGAAAGTGTCAGGAGCTAATTCCCCAGCAGGCTGAAGGAGCCAAGGCCCCCAAAGCAGAGTGGGATGCAAACCCCCAGGTTTCCCTCTCCCCACGAGGTGTGCCTCACATCCACAGTGCAGTGCAGATGCTCCTCAGCTTGGGCAGCCTCAGCAGGACGTAGGTCTCAGGGCATTTTTGAGTGTTCCTCAGCGCAGCAGAGACACACCACCTGTGCAAGTGGCAGATCAGCTGTGAATGGATCATTTGCAAAACTTTATGTGGAAAATTACGGCCTGTTTCATAAAGAACCCTCTGTACTGAAATCAGCCCACCCTGCCTTGGCTGATTGGGTCCCAGGCATTTTGCAGAGCACTTTTGGTTGCGTTGTGCAATTATCAAGTACGACCAAAGCAGCAAGGCACAGGGGAAAAACAAGGAGACTGATATTTTTAATATTCAGTGTTGGTGGCAGGAGGAAACATGGAAGAAATTCAGGGAAACCTACAGACTCCTCTGCACCCAGTTCACATCTGTTCACAATTCACTGCTACCTGCCAAACAATTAAAAACAACAACCTGTTTTATTAGCTGTCACATCCCATAAAATATTTCAGGGCCCTTCATCAGCAGCTGACACCCTGTCAATAATAGTTCTCTGGCTTAAAAAAAATGTTCACAATGTTATTTCAATGTCTGGCTCTCAGAGGTTTATCTTCAGTGCCCATCACAGGAGTATTCAAGCACTAAATGCAAGGTTAACAACTTTACAATTAAGGATGTGAAAGATATATAGACACTGATTTCATCCCACCCTGCGTTTGAGGAAATACAGGTCTTGGAGGCTGAATTGTTCCCTGGCTGATCCTCCTCCAAGGAGAGGTGCACGGGCTGAACTCTGGGTGGGCAAGTGTCTGGCCTTGAGTCCAATGTGAGACGACCAGAGGAAAGTTCTGAGGGGCATCCTCTCCCTGCTGAGAACTGAGAAAACTGGGGGACTGATGGAATGCTTTTTCCTTAATTTTCATAGACTAAGAGAAGAGTAGATGGGGGAAAGATATTATGTCACTGTACAGAAGCCAGTGGGCAGAGACACTGATCCATAAACATGTTTAGGAGCATAACACTAACCAAAATGAGTGGACACAGACATAGACCTATGTCTCTGTGGATCCCTATCAGGTACAGCTCAAAGATAATTCCTGAATGAGACCTGGCTCTGCACAGTCCTGTTTGTGGATTCAAACTCTCTTTTTATGAAGGGGAAAGGTATGCCCAGGATACTCAGATGCTGGCCTGGCCCTTGCTCTAGCACTGCAGGCACTGTGCTCGTGAACTCTGCACTCTGCTCTGCCCTTGGGTGGCACTGGCAGTCCCTGTCCTGCCCCAGAGCTCCCGCCCAGTAACGGGAAATGGTTGAGGCATCCAATCTGAAACAGATTGATCCCTTCAGCACGATCCTAAATCTGCCCAGGCTGCCAAATTCTGCCGTTCTACCTCCCACAGGAACAGGAGACTTCCCACTAAGTTTCCTTTCTAAAATGTGCTTTTCAGAGTTTCAAAAAGCTGCATTCGCCTACATTGGAGAATATGATGCCCAAGACTAAAATAAAAGTAGTCAATATTGAAATCAGCATTTTGAAAACATAAAGACTTACTAGCTCTGGTTTTCAGAACTCAAGACATGAGTGACCATGTTCTGAAAATCATTTTGTGCTTTTTCATGTAAAAGACAGAGGTTGCACTCTCTCTTTTTTTTTTAAAATGCAAAGCCAAATGCAATCTAAAAACAAATACATGCCATGTTCTGCATATTACACAGCCAGAGTGCCCAGCCCTGTCCCATGGAGAGACCAAGGAGAGGTGAAGGATCATATCGAAGATCAAACACTCACTTGGTGGTCCAATCTGTGACTGGAACCAAGACCCTCTGATTCAGGACTGCTGGTTCTTTCATTCCATCCATCCTGACATGTTCTTTAATTTTCCATCAAGGCTTTATTTTTCAGTAGGTGACATTACATTCAGAACTGTTGTTTCTTTGTGCAGGTACTTCGTATCTGGCCAAAGATAATCTGTGAATAAATCAACTGTGATCACACAAAGCGAAATGAGGAGGAAATCAGATACCAAAATACCTGCTGAACACCTCCTAAGTGCCAAGAGCTGATGGCTGCACCTCTCATCTCACAGGGGTTGCAGTGAGTCCATGAGCCACGAACAGGGCCTGTGGCATCATACGCATTTCAGGATGTAAATGGGTTGATTTCCCTGAGGTGATCTCAGTTTCGTGTGTCTGTTTTCAAATATATTTGCAGCGTTGGTACAGCATGGTTACCTGGTGAGGGGGAAACCCGTGTGGCACGTTCTGCCCAGTGCTGCCAGCACAGTCCCCTCTCTCCTCAGGTACAGCAGCATGAGCAGAACCAAAGGCAGGTTTTAGATCCAAATGGCAGAATTAGGTTTGCATTCGTTTTGTTCTAGATGGTGATTTTTGGCCAGGTTTTAGATTACATTATTCCTGGCATTATCCCAACTGAAAAGTGAGGTTCTGACCCTATTTTCTCCCCTTAGGGACCACAAGATGCTCTCAGAGACCAGCAGTTTCTTGGTCACTTGTCACTGTGTGTCCTTTCAGAGAAGCTATTGGACCTCATACAGTAATTTCCACGCCAGCAATGCCAGGGCCTGTTTGGCAGAGCAGTGAGCAGCTTAATGCTCAGACCCCTGTAGCTCCTGTTCCAAACCTCCCTAAATACCTGCAGATACAGCCTGTGTATCTGTGCCTAATCAGCCTCAGGGTGGAAAAGCACATGGCACACAGCAATTTAATAGCAGGATGGAGGTGGAATGACACTATTTTCCTCTCTGAAGCAGGAAGACCTAATTTAATAGGAGAACAATTTTCTGCTGGTGCACATTCACAGGCTTGCAGTTGCAGTTACTCACAGGCCTGAAAAGAGCCACGGTAACAGGCTGTGGGGAGAAAAAACAGATGTAAACAAAAGAAATTCCTGGTGCTGGGGTGGGGTGGTTCTTTGGGAAAGAAAAAGAAAAAATAAAAGAGAAAAAAAGGAAAAATAATATAAAAGAAAAAATAAGAATTAAAACAAAAAAAGAGAAATTACTTTGGCTGTAGGTGTTTGCAAAATCTCACGTCAGATGATCACAGACTCCTTGCTGAGACTTCACAGATCCTGGAGGAGCACATGTGGTATCAGCCATGTAGTCCTACAGGCAGTTCCCAAAGGGCCTCCAGGAAGTTTCAAGGGGATGTGAGAGTTTTCCCTTGGCAACCCCAGCGTGTATGGTGTATTTTCTGTCGGGGGATGCTCAGCCTCAGCACTTCTACTCAAAAAGCACTCAGCAGTGCGAATAGCACGGGTAAACTTGGGCAAGTCTTTGAAACTCTAGGCCCTTGGTGATCTTAGCAGGTGAGCTGAGATGAATGGAGCTGCTCCGAGAGGCGTGGGGCACTCCCTGCACGCTGGGCTGCGGGAGCAGAGGCGGGTGGCAGGCAGGGCTCTTTGATATAATGATATAACGTCCCCTCAAACCTCAGGGAGCCCCCTCTCCTAATATTATTCTTTCTTCATTCTCAATTCAAACCAAAAGTGAAAACAGAAAGAAAATAACTCTCTTTTCTCTCCTCGCTCGCCTCTCCCCCCCGTCCCCTCCTGCTGCTGCGCCGGCGAGGCAGGGGAGGGGAAAGGGGCGACAGCCACTTAGATCAGTTCCAGGCACAGGAGAAGCAAGACAGGAATTATTTTTCTTGTTAGCCTTTTTGCAAGAAGACAGACAACCCTTTCAGCCCAAATACAATATTGTAATTGCTCATATTCAACTGACAGAGGTTCCCAGATGAGCTCCACTGAGGCGTCATTTGCTAATCTGTCATGTTCTATAGCAGCCGGCACAGAGCGCTGTAAAAGTGTCTTCTTCTCTTTAAGTTATTTATATAGTTGGCTGAAAGCGCTTTGCTTGTACAAACTAGAAACTATTAGATTAGACCAGCGGAGACAGCCAGAGGCAATCTTTTTAACAAAGTGAGTGGGATTCAAAGTAGGGCTGGAAAGCAAATATTATTTCACTGGAAGTCTATTAGAGGTAGTTCCCTGGATAACAAATAAGTGCTTTGTTAGCTTAGCTTGAAGAAATGCACCGGTCAGGTTGGCAGCAGCTGGGTCTAATGGTAAACTGTGTGATAGCAGATGATAATTCTGTGATCAGTGCAACACATAAGCCAATTTTGTTCCCCCTTCCCTCATAGCCTGCCACATCCCTGGGTTTACTTGTTTAAAGTGCATGTCAGAACTTAGCAGCTGGGGATAACTCCATTTGTTTTCAAACTCCTCATCATAACACATGCACACACAGGAAAAGTACGTAAATTCAGCCTATCAGAAAGCAAATATTGCTCTCACCAGGGAAGGCTAAAAGGTTGTGTCTGTTGGAGTGCTTTAATAAAAGTGGAATCTGGGCTCAAACCAAGCTTTAGACATAGAGCTCATCATGACAAACAGAAACCCAGTCTCTAAGAATTAGGTGAGATTGAAGCATACTCATAAAAATATGCAAAACAAGTCATAATCGCTATTAGCTGCTAATTCTGGCAAATATCACTTTCATTCAACCCCAGAGACAGCTGCTTTCAGTGATGGATAATGTAATTCTGCTTTGGTAGAGGACAAAATGTCCCTGTGCTGTAAATCCATATGAGAGTGATTCCTAATAGCAGAAACATGTCTGTATAACACCTTGGGATCTCTTTCCTTCTATGAGAGGTGCTTCATGCATGTAAGAGGTTGTTTTTATTCATTATTAATAACTACTTGCCTCCTTGGAAATTCCCTGTTTGTAGCTTCCAGTCTGAGGGATTAAAAATCAAAAATTATACAGTTTCCTCTACAGAATGTGGATAAAAGTCAGTGAAACCAGGGGATGGCTAAAATCCTAAAGGGCAGATGATGAATTTTTGCAGAGCAAAAGCCTGGTTGTTTCTGACTGTGGTCTGGAGGGTTAGAGACATCTGAAGGCTTCCCAAAAGGCCATTACTCAACCCTTTCCTTGTATTCACATGCAGGACTGGCTCCAGGTTGGAAGCAACAGGAATGCTGGGCTACCCAAAGGAGTAGCAGAGAAACCATGACCCCATGTCCTGCTCAGCTGCACCCAGAACTGGATTTCCCCTTGGGAAATGTGGGACACAACCTGTTCGAGGGGATGGCAGGGGTTTGTGTGCTCCATGCTCCACTTGCTGCTGGAGCAATTGGTCTTGGCAGTGGGCCCTGCACTGCCTCTTCTCTAAAGGGGACAGAAGTGCCACCAGGGCTAGGCACGGCCTTCACCTGACAGCTTCATTTGCAAAGTACGACCACCAGCCACATATGTGTCACAGGGGCAGATTCATCCCCAGGGTGAAGGTAAACCCCTCCCTGCACCCTCTCCACATCCATCTGGCCTTCCCCATCCCAATGGGCGGCAACATCCTTCCTTGTTTGCTCCACAGCTTCTCTTTGTCTCCCTGTGGGCTCCCTGTGTCCAATACCTGGGACTGACAACACAAATCTGTGCTGGAATTGTGGAAGTTGCCAACTCTGCAGTAAGAAAACAGGTAACGTGGATGCATTGAAGCTGAAGCTTCAAGATCATGCAGGCAAGCTGGTGAACAGACAAATCTCCATTTAGCTTGTCTTAAAAAGCCAGATGAAAAATATGCTTTTACTAACACCCTGCAATGTTATTGGGGGTGTTAGTAAAAGCATAGGTGTTAAGACTATTTACTCACCCCCCAAAACTCCTGCAAGTTGATAATTAGCTGGACCCTGTCCCAAAGCAGCTGACACTTACTCAGAGGAGAAAGCGCAGAACTTGCCCAGCCTACTCCCCCTCCACCACTGTTATATGATTTTTTTTAATTTTTTTTTTCTGAGAATCATTTCACTTTCCTAGCTCTGCTTTAAAACCTCTGGGAAGTTTGCCCTTTTGCCCTCCTCCCTCCCTGTACTCCAAGGTCAGAGGAGAAAAAAAATAAGACAGCAGCTCTTGAAGAGGACACTTGATTTTGTGTTCTGGGGAAAGGGAGAGAAGGAGGAAGAGTCAGAGGTTTTGTTGAGGCAAAACACATTTGGAAGTCCAAGAGTTACCTACGAGTTGTGCAGGTGAAAACCATCATCCATCCATTACTTCTAAACGAGTTAAAAAGCTAGGGATTCCCAGGGACACACCTGGGTTTTACCTTGCCAAAGCAGTGGGAAGAAACAACGTCCCCTCCCAAGCCCAACTCACTCCTACGCAGCAGCAAAGCCCCAGTTGATGTGCCTGCCAACGATCCCCAGTGAGCTTCCCTTTTCCCTTCCCTTTTCCCTTCCCTTTTCCCTTCCCTTTTCCCTTCCCTCCCCGCTGATGACTCCTTGGCCGCTCTGTGTCTGGAAGCAGCAGCCAAACTGCGCTTCCCTTTGATCACCCTGTGCACTCTCCCCTCGGGGCCATATTTTCCTACTGGAGAAGGGGGTGAGGATGCAGCCATGTCACCAGCTCCCTCTGGAACAAGTCAGGCAAGTCTTTTATCTGCAGGGAGGTTTCAGTCTACTTAGGAGGATTAAGGCTTCTCCAGTTTGACAAGCAGCCCTTGCCCGCTGATGCAAACGTGTTTCAGTAGCTCAGCACACGTGGCTCCAGTGGGTGCTGGCAAACCCCTAGCAAATAGAAGTGACTTGGGAGAGCATTGGGACACATGAATGGAAGGCCTTATTCTTTTTTCTCCTCTATTCTTGGAGATTTTTTTTTCATTCTCTGCAAAGTGTCAAATTCCACCTTTTTCTTCCATAAGAAGGTGACCATGTCAGCAAATTTCTTAACAGGCAATGAAAGATCAGGGGCCAGAGAAGGGAATTTGTTTTTAGATGTGTCTGCAGTGACAAGGAGTCACCACGTGTGACTGAGTTTTTGCAATCCCTTTTGCTCCCAGTTTGGCTCCTTTACAGGTTATCAGTGGATCTGCTCTGCAGGAAAAGCTCCAGACAACGCAGATGATCTGCAGGGACACGGAAAGAACAAAATGCCCAGGGGACAAACATGTGCCCTGGAAAGCTAAATCCCTGCTGGGCCAATCCTCAGCTGTATTTCCACAGCAGTAAATGGAGTCAGATTTAGACTGGTGGGATTTACTCCTTTCCTTACTTTTTCTCCTCACAGGGTGCATCAAAGGTTTCCTGTTTCTGACTGTGCACCAAGGGAACAACCCCAGACTCCCTGGACACAGGGCTGTGATCCCGTGTGACACTCCAAACATACCTGGCTGCAGCTGTGTGCTGAGGGCAGCACAGGGACACACAGAACACTGTCACAGTGGTCACAGAGCAAACAGGACCCAAAAGCACCTCCCCAACTCTCAGCATACGAGAGCCTGGTGGAGACAGTGGCTCTCACCTCTGTGCTTCCAGCAAGAGAGGAGCTTAAGCATCCTGCTGTATGAACTTACACAGGTGGTGGATTCCTGGGTTTTGTTTCTTTCCTCTGTTCTGGTTGCCTTTCCCACTCTTTTCAGTGTAGCTTGTGATTTTAGAAGCTGGATGTTTCTGTGGGGGCAAGGTGGGGTAAATAATTTCCTTTAACTGACAAAGGCTTAGCAGCAGAGTGAGAATTCAAAGGCATTTGTCCAGGCTGGCAAAAGGAATTTTGTTGTGTTGATTTTTTTATTATTATTTTCATTAGTTAGTCTGGGTTTGTTTCTTTATCAGCAGCTCTTTCCCTTCCTAGAGCTGGCCTGCTCCCTTCAGATCAGTCCCAGGCAGGCTGTAATGGTCTCAGTGCAGCTCTGAGATATACAAGCCAGCAGTGACTGGTGATATATTGCAATCTTTATTGCCCTGTTACTCCCATTGTCTCAAGTGCTTCTCCAGATCGATGGTGAAATTCCTCTGCTTTAGTGGCCGTGTGCTGGGAGGGCACTCACTCACCAGATGTGTCAGGAGCTGAACTGTCACAGGTCAGGCTTAGGGATGCTCAGCCTACAAATACATCACACAGATCCCTCCTGCAAAACTCTCACAAGAGAAGAGTGGGATGAATTCCTGCTAATGCCACACTCCCACACTCACTGATTACATTAGGAATTAGTTCTTCCAAGCAGATCTGGATCCACTCCTCACCATCAGGTTGTCACAACTCTAATCTGACAAAATTGTGGAACAAAAATAATTCAGATGTTGAGTCAGAGCCAGGTCTGTTTGGGAGAAAGAAGACTTCAGTGAGTAGTAAGGACAATGAGTTTGGATGTTAGACTTCAGGATCTTTATGCCAAGGCTCTGAGATGAAGGGCTCTCAAAAATCCTACTGTATCATTTGGTGCGTTGTGAGATTTCAAGCCTGACACCCAGTGAGTGCTTTTGCATATAGCATCTCCTCTGTACAACACAACTCTTACTGGCTGTGCCTCCTCACACCCCAAGTCTGAGTTCACTCCATTCCTTTCTTCCCCCCCACCCATGCAGGTCACTCCACTGCAAATCAGTTCCAGCCCCTGCTCGGCTCCACAGCCACCATATCCACAGTTCAGTTCCGTTCGATGCCTTCTCCTGCACTTCCTTATACCTGTTCCCAGCCTTGGAACACAGAATCTCCTTCTCTGCTATCCTGAACTCCCAGAGAAGAGAACAATTACTGACATTAGCTCCCTCACTCCTAACTAGCTTTGGCATTGCAAGGACGGAATGGGAAGGGAAGAGATTGATCCAATGCCCATAGAGGAGAAGGAACATAGAGCATTACCTGCTCTTCCTTCCCTTCCAACCTCAGGAAAAATATCACCTAGGCTCCGGAGGGGATCCTTTTCCTGAAAAATGTAGTGAAACAGAATCTCAATTTTCCATGGAGAAATTTGCAACAGTAAAAAAAAGTCTGTAATTCCCCACAACTACAGCCATAGCCATACAATAGTGGATATATTGAGTATCTATGAAGTTTTAGCATGGCCTGTGTATTGCTCATGCTTTAAAAATGTATTTTTGGTCTGGAAACAAATGTGGCTTGGATTTCCAGCACAGAAAACACCATCCCAGAATCCAGGGAAGACAGCAGCTGCTGAGCAAAGCGGTGCCAAAAGAGGTTTGGACAATCCAAGACAGAAAAGGAGGAAATAAGTAACTAACAATGTTAGATTTTTCATTTCTAAGGACACAAACACAAAACTAAAGGACGGATTAGCATGTTCACAGACCTGTGAGGATATCAGAGCTGTCAAGATTGGTCCCTGCAAGGCCCAGGACAGAGAGCCTTAAAAATGATGATAATAAAGTAATCTTGCCTTTATGTTGCTTCCTTCTTTAAAGCTGGGGGGTGTGTGCACCGTGGAGTACCAGGAGGAACAGGCCTGAGAGGTTATCAGAGAGATGCAGAAGAGACTGATGGACTGGAAACAACCTCCTATAGGAACCAATCAAAGTGCCAGCACATATGAGAGACCACAGTGGATTGAATGACGTTGTGTGTGCTGGGAGAGCTTCAATTACTTAATTAAGAAAACGATGATACCGAGAGCGGTTTGAAGAGAAAAGCTCTCTCATTTGGATTCATTTCACTTTATATCTTTTTGGTGAAAGATGGAAATAAAAACGGAAGCAGACATGAAATTTAATAATGTTATTGCTAGAAACTCAAATGGAAAAAGTACTGGGAATGAATTAAAGCTGAGGCATAAAATGCTAAAAAAAAGGAAAGAGTAAAATGGTCAGGCAGAATGTAAATAATTCATTTATTTCCAGCAGTGGAAGAGTATTAAAAAACAAGGTACATTGATTACAGAAAGCGACTGGGAGTTGGGACTCCTGAATTTTATTTCTTTTCCTTAACATATGTCATTCCTTAAGTCAGTCTTTCCATGCTCCAGTGTACCCAATACTTCTTCACATGACAGTGATGTAGTTGGACTTAATTTGCTGATGCCCTGTAGGTGTAAATTGTTATGAATTGGCAGAAATCACTTGAGATCTAAGGATGAAGTTATCTTTCCATTAGGAGCTTGGCTACCAAAACAAACTCTCCATTGAACTCCTTCAAAGAAAATGCAGCTCCCACTGAAATTTCCCATTTCATATCTCACTCCAGGTAGAATTGTCCTTGTAAAGTGATATTTCTAATTGAATATCTCCTTCCAACTCCCTGGTGTGAGCGTAGCTTCTGGGGAAGCAGTGTGAATTGCCTCTCTCCTGCTCATAAAGTTGAATCCAAGCTTTAGTTAAGTCAATTATTGTTATACTTTCCCTCGCAGGCCTCAATATCATCTCACATCTGAGGGCTGCAGGCAATCACCATCTACTCAGCCCTTCCAAACAGGCCTGCTGTTCATTCCTGACACTTGGACAAGGAGGATCAGGGCTTTGCTGCTCTGTTGGGCAACTCTGGCACCTGCCGGGAGATGCTGAGAGAGGCCTACACACCATCCCTGCAGATGTAGGAAGCACCTCACCTTGAAGAAGCAAGTGTTAGATGCAGGTGAGCCTGGATACTGCATATCCCTAAGACGCTGCATTTGCCATCACTCTCTGAATTGCTATCCTACATGCATTTTTGGAAGGTGCTCATTTCCCCTCTGGCAGGTTTAATTTTGAAGAGTGGCATCTTTTGCAAGCAGAGAAATTCATGCTCATAAAACTCAGCTACATGTTGAAGTCAGTCCAGCTAGATATGCAAGGAAAATACTCAAAAGCGAAGTCTTCCAGATTGTTTATATCCACTGTGGACTGTCATGGTACTGATGTTGCTCCTGCACATCAGAGAAACCATCTGGGAGTTTGGTTGTCCGTGATGGTGTGGATAATCGGTTACCAAAAACGACAGCACACTCAGAGACACAGAAGTGGTTTGTGGCTCCTCTGTTTTGTCAAGCTCAGTTGCTGCATCTGGATTTGAATTGCTAAAATCAGCACAAATGTTATTGTTGAAAGCCACAGACCAAGGTTTATGTCAGTGACAGAAAAACCTCAAAAAGTTTGGAGGCTTCCAGTCAGCACCCGAAAGCTTGGATGTTACTCCAGCTTCAGCCAAACAACTGAAACACTGCTGCTTCAAAAAGTTCGAGTAGTAAACTCTGCAGCACAAGCTGTCTCACAAGATTTCTAAACTTTATGGTTTCAGTCTGAGGACACAAATGTTGCAAGATTACCCCCCTGGTTGCTATCTCTTTGTTACCTCCATTAATTACTTTCATGAATATTATCTCGTCATCTGAGAATTCCCTGATGTTAATGAGGCTACACTGTGGCAGGTTCCATCCAATCCTACACAGCGCTCAAGAAGAGCTTCCAATCTAGATGAATAAAACATCTTAAAAAGCAGGAAATGAAGTAACATCTCTCCAATCCCACGGGGAGATGACAGGACTTGCCTAAGATGATGACTGAGATTCATGACAGAGCCGGGGACTGCAGCAGACCTTCTGAGGTGCCAGCCAGCACATTATTGATAAAACTCTTCATTTTCTCTTCCTGCTAATGAAGAAGCAGCAGTATGCATGCTGAGAGTCAGTTACCAGAAGAAATAACTGGTTGAGAGATGTTAAAATTTTAAAACAAATCCCACTTTAGTTTTGAACAACAGATAAGGTAAATTCCAAACTGGTGTGAATGGGGTTGACTCTCCCTGATTCAGAATAGCAAACATCAGCAAAGCACCAGCAATTAACCAATTCGTTAACAACTGCTCTGAGGAGTCTGGGGCAACTGTGCAGGCAAGGAAAGAAGGTGGTTCACTGCAAATTTTCCTGAGCATTTCAGTGTGGAGTCTGATAAATGGTTTCTGAAGGATTTTTGTGAAATACCTGGGACTCCAAGGAGAGAAAACATTTCTCAGTCCAGATGCTGTGAGCCAGAGTATCCTACCTGCAACACCAGATGCTGAAGCAGAAAGATAAAGGGGAGCTGTGGTTCTAATAGAGAAATGCAAAATCCAGCCTCACTGGGGTGGTCTTTTAAAGTATTATTTTTAAAATATTAAGTTGGGAATAAGGTACTTCAATTTCTGATTGTGTGAGAAGGGGAGGAGACTCTCAGAGATCCATTTGTAAACACTAAGTATGGGAACTACAAGGTCTGTGCCTGCAGATGGTTATGAAAATCAGCACTGAGGTCTTTAACTCCTGTGTACAGAACCAGGGTAGGCTGAGTGCTCAGCTGAGCACCCTCCTGCAGACACATCCTAAATGTCTGGGTGTGAATAACTGGGTGAGTTTTGGTGAATTTGAAACAAGCAAATTAACTTTTTTTTTTTTAATGTTAGTGGTTTGAAATACACACCCTTTCAGCCTTTATAGAAACAGACTTCAGTGCTGGCACATACAATTTATTTTTATGCCCTCCTCTAAGCAGACCCTTTCTTTTCAGTGAGTCTACTCCCAGACTGATGAAACTTTGCAGTAGCAGAAATCTGAATCTGTGGGTTTAAACCACTCCTGTTCCTTATATTTCCATAAGAAGCTTTTACTTTGGCTTAAGAGCTCTTTTTTCCCTAGCTTAAATAAGTCAAATTAATTAAAAACAAATTCTGAAATAGAAATGGAGCTAGAATAGCTATATGGACAGCTCACAGGTATAGCAGCAGAAGTTTAACTCTATAAACTGCAGTTATAATTTTTCCTTAGTTAGAATATAAGCCACACACTCACATCTCTTTATAAGGATCAGTAGACAGAGAAAACTCCAGGTGCTCATTGCACTATAACACACCCCACAAAAAAACCCCATTTCTAATATCTCAGTAGAAAGAGGACTATAGAGTGGTGATTTTTTCCTGTCTCCCTGAGCTGATGCTTTTTGTCAACCCCAGTGTTACTGCAATGGTTGGAACTGGTTCTGCAGCTAATTGCAGACTTTGTTTCTTTATGCTCCTTTTCTGCAGCCCAAGCTACCTAGAAAAAGTCTCAGGGCCTTGCATCTGACTTTTCACTTGACAGTTAGAAATTAGATTTGCTAATCTGGATTTAGAAAAATTTAGGCACAGTTTGCTCTACTTCAGTGATAATTATTTTTAAAAAAATTGCCTTGCCTGATGGCTGCATGTGTGTGTACATAAATATGTGAGTGTAATTATAAAGAATTATTCATGTTTCTTTGTATTTGCTATATGCTTTTACTTCAGGTAAGCGTTTATGGCCCATTAAAATGGAGCAATTCCAAAATTTCCCAAGCACGATGAGCGGTACCATAAATATGTGTCCGCCGTTGCCAATTACTACATGAATAACAATATCCTGCCTGCCATATGCCTTCATTAAAAGGTGAGCTTGGGAATATTCTCAGTTTCTGCTTTCTCTGCGTTTCCCGAGCACACCCCAGCCTCGTGGTAGTCAGCAGCAGCAAGCAGTGGGGAGCTGCAGCTTCAATAACAAATTGTGACTAGCTGCTGCCGGCTGCAAAGCAGCTCCCAGGGAAGCACAGGGCCCCCGAGGCTGAGGGAGAGTACACAGCTATTCCATTTAATAGCGGCTTCTGGAGTGAAAGGCATCAAAGCCTAAGCAGACCCTTTGCTGTGGGAGATACTGCCCTCAGCTGAAACCAGGGATGGGACTCTCTCCTTTGCCCAGATCTATCCATTTACAGCACAACAACATCATCATTAAGAGCTGAGAGTGGGAGGAGGGGGAAGGAGGCAAAAAAATCAGCTCTACACTTTTCAAGAGCATTATTTCTCAGAGTTGAACTTGCTATAGAATCACACAATGGTTTGGGTTGGAAGGGACTTTAAATTTGATCCCATTCCACCCCCTGCCATGGGCAGGGACACCTCCCACTGTCCCAGGTTGCTCCAAGCCCCATCCAACCTGGCCTTGGACACTTCCAGGGCTGGGGCAGCCACAGCTTCTCTGGGAAACCTGTGCCAGGGCCTGCCCACCGTCCCAGGGAAGAATTCCTTCCTAGCATCTAATCTAAACCTACTCTCTTTGAGTTTGAAGCCATTCCCCCTTGTGTTATCACCACAGCTCCTGATGAAGGCACAGCCTTCATTCAGTGACAGCAACACTCTCAAAGGCTTGAATAGCAGTGTTACAGCCTTTACTGGTAATCACATACACTTAGTTATTATGTCAATGCAAATCAGCATCATTTATTATTTATACAAGAAGAGGTTTTCCAAAGTGCCAAGGACAGCCAAGCACCCAACTCCCTTCAGAAGTCAGTGTGGGAAGGGGACTCTGTCTGTACCTCCAGTATCCACAGACTCCTTGATGCATCTGATGGGCTTGGTGTGTTTACTGAATTATCTGTAGGATTTATTTCTGAGGGATTTACTTTGATTTTCACAATCTGGGTTCCAGACAAACAAATTCTCTATTCAGTTCAACCAGGCACTCCAAGATATTTTGTTTGCATTAGCTGCACTCTGTTGCATTAGTAATGTCCCATCATATCCCATCAGCAGTCTGCTTTGCAGAAGGCATTCACACAGCACCAAGTCTACTTGTGTTAGCACTTGTTTCCCTTGTGTTGCATTGCAGACAGAGCTCTAGGTGGGGGCAGTTGATCAATACCTCAGGTTAGGTTTGATATTAAGAAAAAAATTCTTCCCCTCGAGGGTGGTTGGGCCCTGCCCAGGCTCCCCAGGGCAGTGAGCACAGCACCAAGGCTCCCTGTGATTCCCTGTGTCTTTTATCTTTCTGGATGTTTTAACAGACTGATGAGTGAGAGGAACACCAGGCCCACTGCTGTGGCACGTGTGGTGTGTGCTCCCTGCACTCAGGTGCTCACAGAAAGACTCCTCGTTCACTGCAAGGCAGAGACATCCCAAATGGGTCCTGATAGGACTTCACAACTACAAACCTGCCACAGATGTGCAGCAAGGAAAAGGGCTGAGAAATGTTTCAGGAGTTATTAGAGCCATTAGAACTAACTCTTTATCTCTCCTGACTAGTTTGAGTGCCTCAGGTGGTACAGCTGCTGATGATCAGTGCTATTTACTGCATGATGCTGCCTGAAATATAGTTGTGAATCAGTGCTTGACAGAACGACACAGAGCAGAAACATGGCACCTGTCCAAGGGTGTCCAAAGCCACGAGCAGCACGAGAGTCAGACACTGTATGCTGAGCTCTCTTGAAAATCTGCCAGTAAAAAAAGGAGCCCTTTTTAAACCAGGCCCTATTACCAGGTATGCACTAACCAGAGGGAAAAATGGTAGCAAAGATTTTTTGTAAATTACTGTTTTTTTTCTGAAAAGGTTCTTAGGGTATTCACCAATTTGATGACTCATAAATTGTCAAGACTAGAAATGTATTAAAATGTTTAGAAGGGGTGATTTACCATCTCTGTAATGGAAGAAAACATTTAGGACGTGAGACTTTTCAAATCCAGCTTAGATCTGGCACAGAAGTGAACGTTAGCCATCTGACACCAAGACAGAAGACTTCAGTGCATCCATCTTGGAAGGAAGAAATTCAGGTTTTAGTAAAGTAATTTTAAAGGAAACATTATAATATCCCAGACTAGACAATCTTAGCTGGAAAAACACCTTTTCTGAAAAATACAATTTTTCCCCAAGATAGGTACTTAAGAACTAGACCCTGCACAGTTACATGTTAGAGAAGACGTTTCATTTGCTATAAATTATCCCTCAACTATTTGGCTTTACATTCCCACTCATGGCCTCAATTAATACTGACAGATACAGCAAGCTCCTTCCTTGAGTTCCCTGGTGGAAGCTCAGAGGCAGTAGTAGACTCTCACGTGGGTCTCAGCACCCAAATAACATCGCACAGAGGGGCTGGAGGCAAAGGTTGCAGTCTGTCCCTCATCTGTTTGCTGCTGTCTCTTGCTATTCAGAAGCTGCTCCCTCTTTGTGCTGGGTGTATATAATTTACTGGGGTCCCCAAATTAATTCTGTCATTCCATTTTCATCCAATTACTGAATAATTTTAACAAGACAGAGTAAATAATTAAAAAATAAATAACTATCCCAAAATGCAGTTTATGGACAAAATAGTTCTCTAACTCTGAAGCTAATAAGAAGGGAATCAAAAGAATTATTAATATTAAAACTAAAGTTAGTGAAATCAAAATAAAAATCTCCACTGACTTCTAGGGAGTCAAATTTTAGCCCCGAGAATATTGTACATCAACCTAACCAAGACATGTAGTGTCAGCCATGCAACAGCTCTCCAGATCCTGGTGTGTGATGAACACTAAGACATGAAGAATTCTGCCAAAGTGATACTGAGATGTTTTAATGTGTCAGCTTAATATCACTGACCTTGTGAAGAAGACACAAGGACGGGAGCGGGGCTGTGAGAGGTGCTGAAGAGGCTCTGGTTTGCATGGTGGCTCTATCTGCTGGTGTCAGAGAGCCTTCAGTGTGTTACAGCATTAATATTGTCTCATGTCAGGCAATGCAAATACAGAAAATTACAAGTAGTGTGAGCATGTACCGAAGATGAGCTCTGTGCCATCCATTATGCAGAAGCAAAATCATCTTACCTCATGAAAGATGGCAGCTTTGAAGGCTAAATTTAATGACCCCGATTCTGATCTCGTACCAGGTTAAGCCAAAAGGTAATGGAAAGGCACAGCTGCTCAGCAAAAGGAGGGTCTGGTTTACTGCTGCATCCAGCCATGCTTCTGCAAACGCTGTCAGCTACCAAAGGGCTGCTCATCAGTGTCTCGTTTTTTACAGTCATCACCATTGTTATTAGAAAACCTCCAGCAGCACCAAGGTGAGCTACAGATTCAAAATCGGCCAGCGGTACCTTTAAATGTGCCCTGAGCTGTGTTTCTGGCACGGGTGCCTGAGCAGAGGCTCACAGCTCAATCCAGATAGTTAGCAGGGTGCTGACAGCAACATGTTGGTACAAGACTGCACTTCTCTCTTTGGTTTTGTTTTAATTAAAGCCGCATTTATTTTTTAAAGCAGGTCATAAAGCTAACCTACTCTGACAACACCGAATTACATTATAAAATCCTTCCTTATAGTAATTATAAATCTCTGCTAAAGCAAATTGAAACGAAATTAAATACCAGCATATGTTGCCTTTCTTCCTGATAGGAGGAGGAACTCTTCTGATCAAAATTACCCCGACTGCTCCGAGTTTGCAGCGAGCACGGATCCAGGAATGGCTCAGTCCTCAGCTTTGTCCTGCTCTCCCTCAGTCTGGTCTCAGTCACAGCTTTAGCCCTCAGAGCACCTCACATGTCACTTGGCTGTACCCACACCACAATGCCACAACTACAACAGGTCTCAGTGGCACTTTTTTCACCAGCTAAGGATGGCACACTCCAGATAAATCTTGTCCTTCCACATTTCCACTGGGAATGAGAAATACTGGCGTCATAATTTAATTTTAAGTGAGGTAGTTTAAAGCAGAAGGGGAAAAATTACATGTATATGTAAATATATATAAATTTAATTATATAATATTATTATACAGCCAGAAGTACTGAATGCATCAGGCTGATTTCAGAAGGTTTATAGTCTGGGGTGACATTACTTATATGACACATATGGAAACTATGGTGTGGAATTTCCCTGAAAACAGTCCTTCCCACAAGATTTCTGGCACTTTGGATTCTCTGTGCAGCTACAAATCCTGTGAGGACAATCTGTCTCCTTGTACTTGAGTCCTCCTTGGTTGAGTTGGAAACCAGGGGCCAGATCCTTAATTTATGTAAACAGGAAGAATTCTGTTGAAAGAAATAGAGAGGAATCAAGGGAAACTCTCAGTCCAAAACTATAATAAAGAGAAAGGTTTCTAAATCCTTCAGGACCTCAAAAAGTACAGTCAAAATTCCTTCACAAAAGTGAGTGGGATGAGAAGAAGAGGTGTTTTTTCTTTTCCTCTGCTGATGGCCTGCCCAGAACAACAAACATTTTTCTGCTAAGAAATTTTCAGTCAGGGAACCCCCAGCCCACTGCAGTGAGGTGCTCTGTGTTTTGGCTCTTCAGCTCTCAGCATCCCTCAGGAATGGGAACCTGAATTAGCTGCCAACTTCAGAATGCCCCGAGTCAAAAATGTCAGGATGAGGAGGAACACAGTGTCCTACACCGAGCACGTGTGTGAGACACGTTACAGGGAAGGGCAAGGGATGTCAAGGCATGAAAATCTGGAGATTGTGCTGAGGTGGCCAGAGAGTGTGATGATTTCAAAAGTGGCCCATGACAAGGGCAAAGTACTTTATACAACGGAGTTTAACCTTGAGTACTTTCAGTGAAATAATCACTGTAGACCATTTGGGAGTTCAGTCAATGGGAAGCTGAGAATCCCACTTGCTCTGGGTGCATAAATGATGTGTAGGAAGACTGGTGATGGCAGAGAAGAGAGAGTCCCAGCTCAATCTGGGAGATCCAGGCAAAGCAGAGCTCCCTGACAGAGCAGGTGCTATGCCAGGATCCAGTGGGCAAGAGCAGAAAGGGCCAGGTCCCATTTCTGTCCCAGCTTTCATCTGAGTAACTCTGGGAAAGCTGCTTCTACCCACCACGAGGCACTTGGGTTTCAGTTTCTTGCCAAGGCAGGGAGAGAAGGCATTCTCTACATCATGGAAAATGGCCAGGTATCCATGGAAGGCTTTTTGAGGCTTCTTCTGTCTCTCCCTCCACTCAACAGCACCTGAAGTTTTTTTGTGGTTGAAGCACATCAAGTTGGTGTTTGCAACTTAGGAAGTATTACCTGCTAGTGGCAGCTCATGGTGTAATTTACTTTTCCCAGGACTCAGGATTGGGACTGTGCTGAGCTGGTGTTGCTTAAGTTTCCAGAAAGAAACCCTAGCAAGATAAACCCAGAGCAAAGCATGCTGCTGGAAGAGCCCAACAGGGAGGTTATGGGAGAACTCATTAATTGTTGCATTGCTTGGCAGGCTGGACTGGTTACCAGTTTGTTTCCAGTTGCAATGGAATCCAAATTCCCACTGTGGATGTCCCTAAATGAAGCCCAGCATGGTTTGGATGCTGCAGCTCCTTTCATCTCTGCAGATGTTGAGATCAGCTGCAATCTGAGCCCTGTGAGTTGCGGGTGGGGCTGGGAGCACCTCCATGCAGGAAGGCATTTCCTAATCAGGACCTTCAGCTTAAGCAACACCTTGCTTTCCCTAATGCTTTGGCAAAGTCAGTCTCTATTGCCCTTCAAAGCATCCAGCAAGGCTAACTATCCACCCAGATTGCTCCTGAGAAATCTGCCTGGGAAGTGGAAGCCTGGAGCGAGGATGGGGATGGGAGAGAAGGAAGGTAGTTATTCATATCTGATATGGGATGATGTTTTTAACTGATTTGCAAATGCTCTCAGGTATCATGATAGAGACAGAGAAAAAATATGCAGCTACATCAAAAATCACTTCCAGGATATGGAGTAACTATTGTACTTAGATTACAATTTTACAAATTTCTGATGTCTTCACAAGGACTGTGGTGGGGAAGCAGGGAGATAATAAGCAAAATCAATCGTAAAACTGTGAATGATAGGGAACTGTAGCTGATATCTAGGAACTCTGTGGTCTACAAATGAGCACAGCAGCTTCTGCTTCTAATTCTACTGACTTCCACTTTGCTGTGGTGTTTATCTGGGACAGCCCATGAGCTTCTAAACTGGCAGAACAGGCAGAAGAAGAATTCCAAAGTGGTCCTGACACTGAGCAAGTTACTTCACTACCTGTTTTTGCTGCTCTTTGTCATACCATCCTTAAACCTGAAATCACCTTGCTTACAGGATCTCAGTTTAAAACTTTTGGGGCAAGAACAGTGTCTATTTGCTTGTCCATACAAGTGCAAGCACAGTAGGTCCCAGTCTTAGTTATGGCCTGCAAGTGCTATTACAGAATACCTGGTAATACTGGGAAAAAAGGATGAAGTCATCCTGAGCTCTTTGTCCCATTTACTCACCACCCATGGAAGTTTCTGTATTTCCATCTCTGAGAGTACAGCAGATTTGCTGGGTCCCTCTGGACCCAAATTTGGAAAGCTCTGCTTTTCCCCCCAGTTCTCTTGGATCGATAAAACAGCTTCCTGTCAAATCTGCCAGGGGAATGTTTCTCTTCTGTGTCCTATAAGGGCCCAGGAAGCTGGGCATGACTTTCGAAGCCAGGGACCAGAGCAGAGTTCGACAGAGCAGACTTCAGTAACCTAGGTTACTCTCAAATCTAAAACCTGCAAAAATATCTCCCAAAACACATATAATCTGGCTCACATGTGTGTCCAGAGTATCTGTGTTTAACCTGACTACGTAGTGGTTTTGCAGCATTCATGAATACATAGAAGTGGTTCTTGTCCTGAAACTCAGACAATGGTTTATTTCTTGAGCAGTGATTATAAACCTGCTGCTGCAGCAGCTGAGAAGAGCAGATAGTGACTCTAAAGGCCAGCAAAGAGTGATCTGTGAACCAGCACTGAAGGAAATCCCTACAGGAAAAAGAAGAGCTCCCTGGAGGGCCGTTTCAGTGTAGTGTGTCCCAACAGGATTTAGCTTTGCATTTGCATTAATAAGAACCTGTGGTAAATTCTGAGCCATTGCACAGATTCTTACTTTAGACCCCAAAATTTGAGGAAACAAATGGTGTTATTTTTACTATTTGTGTAACTCTAAAAGTAAATATTCAAAGCTGTAGTTTCATGCTATAGACTACACTGAGTACTCTATCCCATGTATTACTCATCTGATTTTTACATTTTTGGTCCCTGAAAATATGTCTCTTTACATGAAAGAGAAATACTACCACTGAAATAATTATTCTAGTGACAGTAGTAGCAATAGACACATTCAGGAAGAATCCTTCAGTCTGAAGAGTTTGCTTTATACATATATACAGGAATATCTGTGCATATATATGCACACATACATATTAATGTGAATCCAGCCCCCAGCTCCATTTTCCAGTTACTTCCCACAAGTTTTTTGTTTTTTTTTATTTAGGAAGCTCTGATGAAACACTTCTTTTGAAAATCCAGCCCCATTGCTTTTAGCATTTTAGCTGCAAAGCAGTTACTCAGCCTGTCAGGGTAATCATCATAAATATTGCTGTCCACGGTGTTTCTACAAGCCAATAGTAACTGGTTGGGTCAGTTCAGCTCAATTCCATGACCTTCCAAGAAAGAGCTGCATTTGTATTCCATTCCCAAACTACAGACCAGAGCCCATGGAAAAATGGGCTGTTGTTAAGGCATTGACCTCTTTCCCATGATTTCTGAGTCATAACTTCTGACACCAGCAAATCTGAGCTCTGCATCCCATATATTTGCAGGTGTATCCTCTCTTTTTTCTTGCAGAAGCTTGAAGCATATGAGATACCTAAGGATTTCAAGGATCTGTCTGGACAACAGGTACAGAAACATTGGTTCAGTTCCATTGCCCTGTAATGAATGGAGGGAGCTTTTAAGCTTTTACTGATTAAGTAAGCAAATTTGAGCTGGAAGCATCAGCTGAGAACAAACAGGTGCCACGATGCAGTCCTTGAGGGACTACCTTGAAGGGCAGTTACTTGTGATCTAGGGATGTGCTCTCACTGAGTACAAACTGCCCTGACTTCACAGGACTGAGTGATTTACATCCAGAGGCTCAGCCAGAGAACAGGATGAAGCTTTATTTGTAGTTTTAGCACCATTTCTTGGCAGCAGTGCATTTTCCAGGAGCCTCCACCCCACAACTACCTGGTTCCTTGACTGGTGCTGGTACAAGCCTTTGAAAGCCATCATCCAAGAGCTGCAGCACCAGGCATAAGGAACTCTGCCTCCTACCCAGCCAGCATTGTGGTCCTGACAGCTCTCAAAGCATCTAGAATTGCAAGGGCAGCACAAATCTTTCCTCCTTCTGCCCTTCTCTTTCTTTCCCCTCCTCCCAGTCTAAATATGCATGTTGGATGTTTCCCCCTTTACCCTCTTCTCAACCACAGAGAGAAAGCAGGCTCAAAAAAGGTCACCAGCACCTGCCCCAATAGCCAGTCCCATATTCATTCAGAATATTTTGCAGGTATGAGTTAAATATTCTGTAATCAACCTACATGAACAGCACACTGATAGTAAACTGAGGCCCAGAACATGATGCTGCAAGATCAGTCAGTGAGTTAGTGGTGGAAACCAGAACAAAACTCTGGAGTTAGCTGCTAACCACATAAGCTATCCCTGCTGCTGGCCTGGATAGTAAAAATAATGGTTTGGAGTCCTCCGGTTTTCATTATTAGCTTTTTGGACGAGTTTTGCCTAAGGGGAATGAGTTATTCTCTGCTGTTGCATCAGTGTGTTCCACTTCAGCTGAATTATGTGTCACTTTATAGTAGGGTTGTCTTCATTTTTTTCTCGGCTGTTCTTAGGAAGATCTTTGTGAACATCTTGTTTGACAAATTCTGCACCACCCACATAACCACTCTGAGGCAGACTTAGCAGAGTCAGACTGAGCTGGGCCCAGTTATCTTCGGTGGATCTCATCTCGCTCTTGCTAATTGGGGTCTGCCAGTCTCAGTGGTCGGAGCAGAGTGTGGGGTTTGGATCCCAGTGCTCGTGCTTTGCTTTGCTGTTTTGTCCTTGTGGCTTTGGGCAAGTCACTGAACTTGATTGATAACATGTTCCTTTATGTGTTGTTAGTTCCTAATGAAAATTTCAACCAATGCAAAAACTATTTGCAGCAATAATTTTATGCCTTATTCTTGCAGGGAGGACAGATTACATTAAAAAAAAAAAAAAAGCCTTCACCCAAACACAAACATTTCTTTTTTCCTTTCTTCTTTTTTAGTTTCCTGAAACCTGGAAAATAAATTATCCCTAAACTCGAAAAAATTTAATGGAAATTTTCAAGCAATAGTGGAGGAGCAGAGAAATGCCTGGTTTGTAACCTGCCCTGTCTTGATCCTGCTGCTTCAGCCTTGAATGTCAACAAATACTGGTGACTTCCAAAAATCCATAGGTTGTGTTTTGGATGATAGTTAAATGGTACTTCTCATGTGGAGAATAGCCTTGATTATATTATCTAACAGAATAAAACCAGATGGCAATGAAGTAACTATTTATCTTCCTGGTGAATTTTAATACACAAGGAAGTGAGGGCACAAAAAGCCTGGTTTAAACCTGGCACAGTACGGTCACTGGGAGCTATGAAGGCTTTCCCCAGTAAGCTCTGCTCCTGTGCCTAATCTTGACCTGAAGGCATTGCTGCTGCTCTGACCTTCTCCTCCTTGAGCTCAATCATCCTGCTTCCACTTCCTGTTCTCAGTGTGCTCCTGACTCATGTCCTCAGCCCCGGCACAGCATCGTTGCACCCCATCTAGTGACAGCCTGGGGAGCACAGGTACGTCCGCAGGTGGTGCAGCGAGACCGGACGGACGAGAACGAGCCATGGCAAAGGCACAGAGTTACACACCAGCTCACTGGAGTCAATAACTGAAGCATTGCCAGATTTTGAGAAGTTTAGCAGTGATCCCTGCAGAGGGGAGAATACAGATGTGCTTGTGATGGAAACCTGCCCCATCCTCACTGTGGATGTTCAGTATTTTCTGTGATTATGGCACGGCTGCTCCGGAGCTGGTAACAGGCTTGTGTGACACTCTTCCACTGTATGTTCAGTGACCTAGAACTGCTGCTTGTGTTTGTACCATTTGTGGTTACACAGAGCAACAGTTCCCACCCACACAGGGCTTGCCTGGGCTGGGAGTAAGTGCAGTCAGTGCCAGAAGCTGCTCTTGGGGGCAAAGAGGGACAGTTTGGCAGGACAAAACTAAGCTCTGAACCTTTCACAGTTCAGTATGCTGAGCAGCCTGGGTGGATGCTGAATTTCATTATCTCTTCAAATTGCTGCAGATGTGCTCAAAGGAGCCTTCTCTCGTCGGTGGGGCCACCCGACAAGAAGCAGCACGCTCGGCCCGGCCATGACGTTGCCTCCCTCTGGAGCAGCAGCCAAGCAGAGCTGTGTGCCAGCCCCGAGATGGGCCAGCCCCAGAGCTCCTGCAGACACCTGCCAACCAGCAGCCAGCCCTTCTGCCTCCCCTCAGGTGAAACTCTGATTCAGCATCTTAAACAAAACCACAGAACCTGCTTGTCAGTCTGGGAGCTCTCTGGTCTCTCCCTTCCCTCTGCCGCAAGACTGTACACGCAGCCCTGCTGCTGCCCAGGGGCTGGAGGCAGGAGCAGGGCACGCTCAGTAACAGCCTGACTGCTGTTTGAGGAGCTGCTGGGCTTTGGCTTGCTCAGGGAGAGCGGTTGCTGCTCCCCAGGCTTGGCAAAGCTGTCCGGACCTGCACTCCCAAGGAGCACTTTTCAGCACGTCCTGGGCTCTGTCCCCCAGACAGAACGTGTTGGGGGAGTTTGCAGCTTTCCAGAAGCACAACTCCAGTGTTTGTTCCTACCCAGGCTTTTTTTCTCTATGTAATTTAATTGTATTTTATTTTTGCTCAGTGGCTTGAAGTGTCAGTGAAGTAGAAACACAGTAAAAGGATAATCCTGAACATAGTTATTGCTCCAAGCAGAGATGCTGGAGCCTTCCCAACATCAGGTTTGCTTTGGCCCCCGAAACAGCCTCTCTTCAGGCAGGCTCAGGTTGAAGGACAATTTTTTTAGCCGACTGGATTTGGCCAGAATTCCTCCTCAACCTGATACAGCCTTTGCTGTCATTCTTATACTTGCCTGAGTCATCCTGGTTCTTACTGAAACCTCCCCTTTTCAGCCCTTGTTTTTTATGTTTGATGAGGCTCATATACCACAGTCGGGTTTATTTACTCTCTGGAGCTTGCTGGATTTCCTTCTGCATTTTCACTGATTTCCTGCAGCACAGAGTCCAAGTGGGGAACTAGCACAGCCATCATTCAGCTGGTCACTTTATCCTCTTCTTCCCTGACAATTCCTTTTATCTCCTATTGTAACCCAATCTTGTTTGTCCAGTTCTCTGTAGTTAGTCAAATAGATGCATCCAAACTATTAAAAGCAGCCTTTTCAGAGTAGAAGTATTCAACTTGTTATCTCTTCCCTTAGCAGAAGGGCAGGCATACAGACTTGAGTGAGAAGGGCAAATATATTAGCTTTGGATATCGAAAGAAAGGCAGAAGGAACTGTTACCCTACCCAATAAAATGGAAAATCCTGTCAAATGTTGTATTTAGAAAGTAAAGATAAAATACCTCTCTTTCCTCTCACTATCCAAAACAGCCCCAGAGTTAGTATTAACCCACAACCTGGAATTTAGGTCCCTTCCCTGTCTAGGTGGCTGGAGTGGTTGAAAACAAACATCCCAACATCCCTGAATTTGAAATTGGATCTGAATTGTGCCATTGCTGCTTTTCTCTCCCCCATCATCGGGCTACATCTTAAGGTATGAATTTTTCACTTAAAGATTTGTAAAACTGAGTTTGGCCTTGTAGTGACCACATTTTTATAAGGCCCCAAGAACACTCCTACAAAGAGAAGAAATGGCGTAGAGGTGTTGTTAAATTTGGAAAGAGAAGTTGTAGAAGCAAAACTCCAGGCTTTAAACAGTCAGTGAAAGTGAAATTATTGGAGTAGACAAGCACTGGTACTCTGAGAAAGCAGAGCACAGAGGTGAATGAAGCAACTCCAATCTAACAAGAAAATTTGCATTAAATCCAGTCTCCTCTACAGATCTGGGACATGTCAATACGAGGACATAACATTGGTTCCCTCAATTGTTTGGAACAGTCAGGAGTTCTTAGACAGCAGCTTCTGGGGCATTTCCTCAGGCACTGCTCCAAAGTCAGCCCAGAGCTGGGGGGCTCCTTTTCTGACCTTAATCTAAGCAGATTAATGAGACTGCATGTGGTGGAACTCGCTAAGCAGTGCTTGAAGCTATAAGGAGGGAAAGGTAACAGGCCCCATTTTGCATCCAGCCTCTAGCTGGAAAGTCAAAGCTAGAAAACTGAGCTTAAAGCTGTATCAGCCTCAAGCTAAAAACTCTTGAGTTTTGAGCAGCCTTGAAAGTAGATGCCTCTTCTATCCTTCATTCTTTAGTTTTATAGCAGCTGTCATATTCACTGCTTAGCTGAATACAGGGATTAGGAATCCCCTTACGTGTTATGTCTCTTCACACACAGAAATGGTGGTGGGTGACCACAGGACTCATTCTGTCATCTCAGGTGGACTAGCAGAAGTCTTGCTAGGCTTTCCTGGAGAAGTTAAATCTGGATTCAGTGCTAAACTAAATGTTAATTAAGTGGATAATGGCCCTCAAAGATCTTGTTTCAGGCTCTTGGAAGACATGGGCACCTGCTTCATGCTTTGATCAGCAACTTGCAAGAAAGGTGAGATACTGCTTTTTTTCTTCAAACAAATGAAATTATTCCAGTTAACATGCATCCTTCTCAGAGCATCCTCGGGTATGGCCTGTAGTGCTTCTGCTTTAATCTCTCCCTGCAAACAGTCTCTATCTTCACCAGGAATTTTCTCTGTGTTGGTTTCATCCAGGATCTTTACTTTGTCTAGGAGTTTTCTACCTTAGGTAGAAATATTTTGAATATTTTTTCTCTTAATGGATCCCATGATGTTTCCATCATGAACAAAATGCAAAATAATTTGTAAAGTTTCCGGTGCTTCAATACTCAACACTGCACCTAGAACCCCCTTGTTTTGGGCAGGGACATGGGTGTTAAATCTCAGCCTAAAAATACTCAAGAGCTCAGCTGGGATATCCCTTCCCAAGACCATCTGTCACAGCTGAGCCCTGAACAGTTTGGTACATTGCTGACCTGTCTCAGCCTGCTACTTAGCGAGTTGGTTTTGTCTCCCCACTGGTGAGGCACATTCCTCTCATTCTCCTGATTTATTTATCTCCGAGTGTTTCTATTCAGCAGTTGTCACCACGTCAGTGTGACGTGAAGCAGGAGGGAGGAGGGGGACAGGTCTGCCTGACCCATTCAGAGTTCCCTGCACAGGGTGACCCATTCCTGTGTCCACTCTGCTGCTGTTTCTCCACTCTCATTGCACACCCTGCCCTCTGCCTACTTGGAGGGGAATGAAATCGTGGCAATACCTGTTGACAGTACCTGGAATTTGTCCCCTTTTTGCACTGCTGGTGGCTACTGGAGCCCTTCCAGCCCTGGTAGGGAGCAGTTGCACCCAGGGAGCTGAATCTTCCCAAAGCCCTGCTGATCCCTCCTCACTGCAGAAGGCTGCTTGTAGGGAGGTACTTAGTGTGGGTTATACATAAACAGACACTTCAGTGCCTCTGTATTCACCACTCTGTTCTCTCTTTCATATCCTCCTGTCCTTTCCCCTTCCCTGCCCCCTGTGTGTCTTGTTATACCTTGTTTCTACATGCCTAAGTCATGCTTTAAATAACAGCTGTCTGATTTTTTTGCTTCTCCTCATACCCAGCTAATTATTTTCAATTTATTGATTTTCTACGTGGAGATTAATGGGTTATTCATCTCTCAAGGCCTATATCCACCCAGCTGTGAGCTGATGCATGGGTATGGGAAGGGGTGGAGGGGGTATGTGTTTATGTGGTTGATCACCTTTCTGATGAACTTGTGTAACAAACCAAAGGGATTTTTCTATTCCTTTTTCATTATAAAAAAGCTTCAAACTTTTGCCAGTGAGCAATCACATTTCACAGTATTAAAAAGCAGTAAATAAAAATCTGATAAGTTTGCAGTAAGAAAATTGCTAACATGTGTTTCTCCTGTACCTTTAATTGCACTGGCTAATGTATTCTGGGTGTGAAAGAGCCAGGCACAGTCACAAGGTACCACAGCACAGATGGGGCTGGGGCAGAACCTTCTTGGGATCCACATAAACAAGCCTCTCCTTGCTCCTTTCCAGCCGAAATGATGTCGGTGGGTCCCAGGAACAGCCCAGAAGCTGCACCATGCAGCCAAGGTAAGCACAAGAAGCACTGAAGAAAAAGTATCATGGAAGACTAACCTTTGTGTCTGAAACACTGACTCTGATCTTACAGGTTTATCTGACCGGTCAGAACCCAAGGAATTATGCTAATACAAGGCTGTGGATTTGAGCCTTTTGTATAATTAATTAGCAATTTTGAGGGGCGGGAACTTTTAACATTTTTTGCAAACTCCTCTATTAGCAGTTTTCCCACCATTTCATTTTGTCAAGTCAAGTGTGAGCGTGACCAGGCTCGATCTGTAAGACAGTAATTGCCAAGGGACTTGGGAAGAACTGGGGATAAATGGCTAAGAAATGCAATCAGCAGTTAAAGTAAAAATAAACAGAAACATTGGCAAAGTGATTACTATTTAGCAAGTCTGGGCTCAATATTTCCTGCTTTCCTGGAGCCTCTCAAAATGGTAGCCCAGTTTCTCTGCCTCCTTAGGAGCTTTGGCTTCTTGGGCCCTGAGCTGCACATTTACAGTTGGTGGCTGAATGCTGCAGATTTCACTATTTTTGGGGCATGTTCACTCTTCAAAAATCAATCCACTTACGTATGGTTTGAGATCTTCAGCAGCAAAGCCCTCTTTAAGCCTCTGACCTTGACTTTCATTCTTATTTCAATAACACCAGGGCAAAAAATACTTCTGGACTTGACCTTCCTCTTGCCAAGCATGGATGGACTCACTTGGGTTCTGGGCAAGGAGTTCCTCCTGAATCCACGCCAGCTTTGCAAAGAAGCCTATGTGTGTTTAAATTAGAATGTCCCAATTAGAACCACTGGTAAAATCTGGCTGTAAGTTAGAAATAGGGATAAGGATACTGGTTTATAACCAAGATTTAGGAATGAGTGGCTTAAGCACAGGTGATTTGAGGCAGAACATGGAGTAGTTCTGACCAGAGAAATATGGCTGAAGGGCAAGGCAGCACTAAACACAGGATTTTTTTTCATTAACCAGTTCAACCAGGGAATGGTGGGACAGCTGAAATGTGTCCAAATAATATCAATTTTTTCCCTACTGTTAATCCCCAACACAAATTAGCCTCAGTCATTTTCCTCTTCCCTCTTAGACACACACCATTTGTCAGGCCATGTTGCCTTAACACTTCCTAACCAGCTGGGATAAATTTAGCCTGCCCAAGAGGAGAGTGCACCATGGCAGCCCTTGGATGAAGGAGCAAACGTGCCTCTTGCTGACTGCAGCCCCTTGAAGGTCATCACAGCACACGTGTGTCCCTCTCCTGTTAGGACTTTTGTTGAAAATGGCTCGAGGTACAAAAACCTGAAGCTTCCTGTTGGGCTAGGAACGGATCAGTGTGGGTAAGGTAGCGTGGGCAGGAAGGCATGCGAGCATCTGGTTTGAATAGCTCCACACACGCAACATCAGCCAACTTTCTGTAGGTTCCACGGGGTTTGGGTTTTTATCCCAGAGCTCTGGAGCCGTGGTGGACCCCACCCTCCCCGTGCCTCCCAGGAAGGCTGGGGGAGCTCACGGAAAGGGGGTCAGTCCCTTCGTCTGCAGGAGCCATGGAGGTTCGAAATGACCCCCAAAATCTCGGAAGGTCAAGTGTCTCCTGTGACACTCGGGAGGACCTGGTGCCTTGATGTGCTTCTGATGGGAAAGCAATGTGTGAGACGACAGGCGACCGAGGGCCTGCAGGATACACATTCCTAAATGTCACTTAGCCATACAACCTGCGAGGGCGGAAGCGTGGGCAGATGGAGAAATAATATTTTCACTGAAAATTCTCTACCTCTAAAATATTTCCTGTCAGGTTCCTTCCAAGGAGGGCTGGAGCAGGGAAGGAGGGGGGCCGAGGTGGGGATGTGTGGCAGTGGATACAAGTTTGTGATTCTCAGGCCTCTCCATTTTGAGAGCATTTAACTCAGGCCTCTTTTTTCTCCCCCTCCCTGAGAAAAGGGTCATGCTAAGCATTGCTGGAGCCGGAGGCAGTTTGGGAAGTGAAATAAACACCTGACTGTTAAATGCTAAGTGTTTACTCAACCAAAAGTAAAAATAGTCCTGGTTTCCTCCACGGCGCTCTAGAGTTACGTTCATCAGCGCACACGAGCTGGAGGTTTGCACGGGGGAGCCTGGAGAGGCTGAAACTCCTGGGAGGGCAGAAATTTGGAGGCAGTAAGACAGGCCTCCCTCTGCCCTGGGAGAGCTCTCCTGCCACGGAGAAAATGCTGCAGCTGTTTGTCTGGTGAGACTTAAAAATAACCCCCCTCCTCCTTTCCTTGCTGCTCGTGTCCGTTTCAGATGCCAAGTGTGAAGGGTCCAAGGGTGGGCACAGCCCCCTGGTGTGATCTGAAGGGCAGAGGAGATCTCAAGCAGACTGGCCTGCAGTCAGCAGTCCCTGGTGCTGTGGAGCTGCAGGTGCAAGTGGACACAGCAAACACCTGAGCTGGACCTGCCCGAGCAGGGACAGCCCAGCAGGGCAGAAAGCACAGTGCCTGCACTGTGCTGGGATCCTCTCTGCAGCGTTCTTTCCCAGCGAGCTGCGGGCATCGCGTCGCTGTGGATGATCTGCATCACAGGAAGCCAAACTGGAGCTTCAGAAAGTTGCAGTATGTGCAAAATTATTCTGCTTGTGCTTCACCTCCAAAATGCAGATGGAAAATGCTATGTATTACCAAAGATGTTTGTTGGGCTTGATTATATATGACACATATATTTGCAATATGTTTCCTTCAGTCAGGTCATCCGTGGATGAACTAGGAAATAGCATTTAACTCACATAAAATAGAGCAGATTCCTTCCCTGAGTGATGACTACTTGCTAATTCCCAAAGCTTGCCAACTTGTAAAGTAGCCCAGAAGACCTATATATGAACTAAACCATACTGCAGTAGCTACTGCACTGTCCTATGCAGATATTCTCTTTCAGGCAGCAAAATAGATTAAGACCACTGAAGAAAAGGACACCCATTCTGCACATTCTCAGATGGGGGAGAGAAATGAGATGACCAGTGGGAGTTCCAAACTAGCATCTCTGTTCAAGCCCACTGACACACATAGCTTGGGGAAAACAGTCCCCACTTTCCCCCTTCCCAGCTGGGATGAGACAAATCCATGGGATCCAAAATGATTCAAGATAAGCTGAACTGGAATGACAAGACTCCCAAACTTGAATTTGCTCTTGAGAACTGGGAAGCCCAGAGAGAGAGAGAGAGACAGAAAGGAACACCCAACCAGAGCCAAGGTAACAGCAAGGCTGGATTAGCATGAGGCTGTTCTTGCTTAAATGAAATTTGCTGTAGTTAACCAGAAAGTGCTAGGATAAGAAGTTATGGAATAATTTGGACACAGAAAAACTAGAGCCACCTGTTTAAAGTTAGCCTTTAACCTCTTCCCTCTGCCTTCTTTTTTACTTTCTCTCTCTTTCAAATTCTCCCAGTATCTCCTCTTTCCATAGAAGCAAATCTTCCCCAGGGAAAGTCAATCCTGAAGGCAATTTTCCAAAAACCATTTGGCAGAATTGGCCTGTGCTTCAACTGCAAACATGAAAAGGCATTTATTCCACTAACTCAAACATAGTTTGGAAGAGACATTACTGAACTTGTTTTAGGAATATACTTTGACTGCATCAGTTTTATTGCTTCTTGTATAAATGTCAAACTCAATTTGGCTTAAAGCAGAAAAAACTTAAAGTACATGGTAGTGTATATATTACATACAAAAACTGGGAAAAAAAGTGTTGCCTCCATGGTAAACTCAAGCCTATTCCATGTTAATTGTGCTCATCATATACACTCAGTACTTCATCAATGGTGAGAAGAGGGAGGGGGTGTGACCCTGTGTGTGTAGGATTGGTGTAAGCTGGCCAGCTAATACAGAATCCTGAATTAATTGCTTAATTTTGGGACCTAAAATTTTCCTGTTCATCCCTTAAAAGGGTTGTTTTCTTGTTGTGTAAAGAACTTGTGGTAACCCTGTCCTTTGTGCACCATCAGCAGCATTTAACCTTGCACTGTTAGCACATCAGCCAACACACATCACGTTTGAGATCCAGGACACCCAGCAGCAAAGGGCTTTTTTCTTGGAAAGGGGGGGAGAAAAGAGCAAGTCTTCCAAATTCCTACTTCAATCAGCACTCATTGCCAAATTTTCTAGCAAGAAGTGAATTGGCTATTTCAAAACACTTTATCTCAGCAAAACTATAGTTGGAATTTCTTGGGGGCTAAGGAAAAAAGCACATCTTTAATCCAGAGGTTGTCCCCCTGCTGAATTTCAAAGACTTGCTGCAGACAGTGTGGATACAGAGCTTCCAGGAGGAAAAAAAAAAGACTTTCTTCTATAGTAAACAAAAGTATTGAGCCTCCTGAATAATCTAATCTCTGCCCTTATACTGGGCAACATAATTTGCAGTAATTTTAGGTATTAGGACAGGCAACATATTAGGTGCTGGCATTCTTAAAATATTACTGTGAACACATTAGCTTTTGCAGTGGTTTCATTTGCATTTTAAGGTCTGATCCTGCAAACCCATAACTTCCTTCATGTGAGTATCTGCGATGGCATCAGCAGCGCTTCTTATCTACATAAACTTAATGTCTTGCACAATTATTTGCAGGATCAGGACATAAGATTGAAAATGCAATTACTTTGTGAGTTACAAAAAAGAAAATGCTCTTTGCAATAGTAGGTGAGATTCTCTGCTGGAGTAAATGATATAGGACCCACTGAATTCAGTGGAGCCAGCCTGATTCACACCCACTGATATGGCCCATTAATTTTAGTGTATGAAAATGAATCTGTGCTCTAAAAATACCAATTAGTAATAAGCTTTGAGAAAGAAGAAAAAATCAATTTAAATTCATTTTGTGTAATGCACATTTTCTGATGCTATTTTAGTTAAATTATTATTATGCATAATAATGGCAGGGCAATAGGTGCTGTCACTTTAGGAATTTGCAGCTGTGATGGGTAGTATAAAAGTTAGTGATAGGGAAATTTCAGAAAAACCCATCAATTGAATACAATTGTCATTATTATGATTTGGATTAGGGCAGTAGTGTGAGCACATAAAAAGACATTGCACCAGCTCAAAATAATTTACAGTCTAAGCAGAAAAACAGAGCAGAGAGGAAGGAGGGAAACTGAGGAGACAGAGCTTCCATGAGCTTGGAGTCAACGTCCTGCCTCCTGACTGGTGGCCAGGTGTGCTCTTCAACACACCAGGCTGATCCTCAGGAAGGCTGGAGATTTTCTGAAGGGCATGTGCACAAGTGAATATGTACTTTGGCACTGGGCCACTCGCAGCATTCAAACTCCCCGGAGACAAGCATGTGAGCAAGATCCTGCGTGAACACCCAGCTCTGCAGGCACTGAAACACCAGTTGGTGCATGGGGTGATTTGCATGCTCATTTTGCTTCTATTCAGCACTCATCCCACTTGCATTTGGGCAAAGATCACACTCCTGCGCTGGAAAGCCGTGTTGGCTCTGTGCATTGCCACTCAGCATTGGTTTTTCATGAACAATAAATGCCTTCTGGGATAAGTGGCACTCAAAGAGGATTCAAAGCTGGTTTCCTTGTATTCCAAGCAATCCTGCCATAGTAATGAATCGTAGTCATAGCTCAATTACTCACTGTTACTCATAATATTGCAGCTGGAATAAATGGGAAAAAAAACCTGAGGGGTGGAACTCAGGCCCACAGGACATTGCACAGGCCAAAAGTACCAGTTGCTTCAGAAAGTGACTTAAATTTCAGAGGACAAACACAGCAGTGGCTGTTAGAAAGAAAATAAAAGCAAGTCATATATCAGCTCAGCATTCTTATGGAGCTATTTCAGGGGACTGTTTGGACACCTACTTCTCTGTGCCTGTAAGTGTATTGACTTTGTAGAGTTAAATCCATTTAGCACTTCTTGGGATGACATTAAAGTCACATTACAGTTCAGGGTCCAAAGCACAGCAGCTTCTTCGTGCAGCTGGGGTTGCACAGACCCTCCAGATGCGGAGCCTGAGATGTGGAAGATTGTTGTTCTGTCTAACCTTCAGCAGCAGTTCACAGAGGAGAGTCATCCTCAGGACATGAACTCCCTTCCTCCCTGATCCTCCTCTCCCACCAGCCCCTCTTAGTAGTTTCACCTTGTTCTGCAGTTATAAAGTTGTCTCTCAATGGCAGAGAAAGAAAAAAAAAAAACCACCCTCAACATTTCTTTCTCTAAGAAACCTATTGACAGGCAGATCCTGTGGATTCCTCCTAGTACAGCTATCTTTGAACTGAGGACTTCTTAGTGAAGTTGGGGAGTTTCCTGGGGTTTTACTGTTTTTTTCCTAAATTGATTGTGGAATTTTTAAACAAGGTTGGTGCCTCTGATCTTTTTCTCAGCAGCTGCAAAATCTGTTTCTCCCCCACAACTTGTTTCACAGAAACCAGGTATTGGAAAAATTAAAGGGGAAAGGACAGCAGCACCATTTGCAGAGCCAACTTCAGCTAAAACAAGGATCACCCCTATTGCTTTGTGAACAATCAAATATCCAAAAGGGCTTTGATCAAGTTTTGGGCTTATAATATTTGTGAATTAAGGATAACTGCAAAAGTTTACTCTAGATTTTGATTTGAATATTGGACACTCCTAAAGATCATTAATCCCCACTGTTTGGTTTGGGTCCCTGCTGTGAAATACAGATTTCTTGTTATTTCTTGTGTGCAGACTTTATTTTTCCAAGCTTTCATCAAGAAAATATAATTTTCAGCTTTCCACTCTTTTTCAGTGGATTTTCCACGTGTTGTTCTCTATCTTTTTGTCTTAAGGATGCTGACCTCCCTTGCACAGCACTCACTGGTCTCAGTGCACTGGGACTGGACCTGGCCAGGTCCAGGTTACACACACTGAGGTTCCTCTGCTTGAGTAAAAACTCGCCCCCAGGCTTGGATACCAAACTGTAACCTGAGTTCTAAACTCAGTTTGGCTGTCTTGGGCCAGCCTGACAAAGCAAGGATCAGCATCCAAGTACTTAGGTAGCTTTTTACTCCAATCCTTTTGAGGTACTTGTACACCAAACCAATCCCATTTATTTTACTCTCAACCTTTCCAAATAATGTTGGAACCAGAAAGTTATTTATGTGACCTGCTTAATTGAAAGAGCATTTGCTGTCAGTGATCAAATAAACTGTTATTGATCTTCAGCATTGGAGGCTACTCACATGGAGCATTCTGGTACGTATTTTTCATTAAGACACTTTTCAGAAAAATAGATCAGAAAGCAAGAGCAGCAAAAAAATATTCCTGTAGGGTACTGAGAGAAAAAAATCAAAGAGGTTTGAGAGTGACTCCAGAGAAAAGAAACTGCAAAGCACAAAACAGCAACATCACCAATGATTGCATAGAAACGTAAAGGCTTCAATACACACAACATCCTGCTCTGAACCCCCAACACTTAGTGAAAAAACTGTTCTCAGTCACACAGGAGTATCTTAGCCCTTTGTTTGAGCAAAAAAAGAGTTAAGTCCCAGAATCACAGAATCACAAAATGGGTTAGGTTGGAAGGGACCACAGTGGGTCATCTGGTCCAACCTCCCTGCCCAAGCAGGGTCAGCCCAGCACACACACACAGGGTTGTGACCCAACAGCTCTTGGGTATCTCCCGTGAGGGAAACTCCACAACCTCTCTGGGCAACGTGTCCTGGGAATGAAAAAAGGTGCAGCTTTCCCACCGGTTTGGGTTTGAAGGTAGAGACTGAAATACAAGTGGTGGCTATTTACAAGGGACATTCCGGTCCCAAGGGATCACAGAGCAGAAGAAAACCCTAAATGGGTAATTAGTAGATGCTGAAAAGTTATCCTTCCATGCAGTGGAATGAAGTTTAAGATATGCCTCATTGGTGACTAATTCTGTGACAGAGCTGTTGCTTACATCACGTCTGAGAGGGAAATACTTGTCCTACTTTTATAGCTGAGACCAGAGGGTTCTGTTGTGTTGTTTTACTTTTACAACTTCTTCTGATTGTGCTTAGGAAAAAAAATACTTAGAACTATGTAGACATCAAGGTCAGAATTATCTTTCTCTCAAACTAAGAAAGCATTCACAGTACTGTAGAGCTGCTGGGCTAATTTTTATACCCCTCTTAGTCTGAAAATTCACTACGCTGTAAATAGGATCTAATTTTGTTATTCTTGGTGGGTTTTTTTCTTATTTTTAAGTGGAATTTTTTTTCAAATTTCATTTTTCAGAAGGATTTTTTTCAGTCTCTTGGACCAACATATTTTATATTCTTCTTACTCTGTTATTAAAAAAAAAAAAGAGGAGATCAAATCATGACTACACTCTCAGGCTACAGCCATTTTACTGATAGAATTACTCAGCTCTAAAATATAAGGCTTATAATGGAAACACTAACATAGTCTTGACTCTGCTCTAATATCACTGAACTTCCTTTGGGGGTGAAGCTTTGCCTCAGGAACCTTAATTATCTGATGTGGTCAATTACTCCAAGATAATGATGATTTTATCAGGTATTACTGCTCAAATATTTTACGATAGACAGGCTCTTTAATTGCATTCCTGACCTACCAAAATGCTTACAGATGACTCAATTAAACACTAAGAAGAGGCAGGGGGAAGGGAGGGAGGGACAGCACTTAAAATCCTTGCTTATATTTCATTTGGAGAATTTTGTTCCTCTTGAAAATACTTCTTTGTATCCATCCATCCATCATCCATCCATCCATCCATCCATCCA
>JAYRBT010000054.1:4361709-4371816 GCA_036023395.1 Myiotriccus ornatus | reverse complement strand
CATCCATCCATCCATCCATCCATCCATCCATCCATCCATCCATCCACCCACCCACCCAAGCAAGTTGCCCAGGCATTGTCTGGAGAGGATGTTTGAGTAAACAAGCTCAATATTAATGTACAAATAGGAAGGCATGTCCAGCCTGTCTCCTGCTGGGGGACTAAGAGTGGATCCTGAACAGTCCCTGTGGTGGATTAGCAAAGTGCTTTTACCACCCCTCAGTGTCCCAGAACATGGTGAAATAAGTGTTCCACCCCATTCAGGTAAAAGAGAGTTTTGCAGACCCTGAGGAAATGCCTTTTTTATTCCTGTCCCAGCTCCTGTAGGCCCAGGTGCAATTCCCCCCGGCTGGTCCAGGTTCCTCTCGCCCGTCCCAGCAGTTCCTGGGCTGGGCTGGCGTTTGCCAGGGCTGAGGTCACCCCCGGGGCTGCTTTCATTGGCACCTGTGGCAGTGCCTGGAAAGGGCTGTTTCCCAGGACTCAGGAATGGTTGCTCAGCAAAGCTCAGCCTCGGCTCCAACCCTGCCCTGGATGCTCCTGCACGGCCCTGGGCGAGCAGGGAGCTCCTCCCAGAGCCCCACGCGGGGACAGAGCGGGGCATTTCCCCTGCTAAGCAATCAATTTGCTGCTGCTGAAATAGGAACTGCGAGCAAGATTTTGAGGGTAGATTATTTTCCCCTGCTGCTTACAATAATGTTACTGTAAGATTTTCAGCAACTGTGTCAGGGACTCAGCCAAGATCCCCCAGAACAATGGCCAGGCTGCCCTTCCTTTCGTGGCTGCTGGAATTCTGCTGCTTCTCTCCACAAAGGTTCATTTGTCTTTCCATTCTGGAAATAATATGTATTGTTGCACTGTTGTTGCAAAAACTGGCAGCAAACCCTCCTGGGCAGGAATGTGGTTACCCACTATGGAGTGAGGCTAACAGGAGGAGAGCTGACATTTTATGGGGTTTTACTCAGAAAACTTTTCATGAGAATATTATTAGCATTTATTATTACCATTTTATGGGGTTTCTCAATAGAATTTTCATGGGCAGCATTTTGATCATTTTCTGTTATATTTTCAACCTCACTAATACTCAGTCACATTCCAGTGTACAGCATCCACAAATATTCCCAAGTATATCCTAAATTGCCCAGGAAGGAAACAATTTTCCTATCTGAAATTAGAACAAAATATGATTTTGAAATGTCAAATTTTAGCAAACCTAAATGCTGCAGCAATTGGTTTGGATAAGTGAAAACAGTTCAGTTTGACTTTTAAAAATATTACTATCATTAGTTCTCATATCAAGATGAAAAGTCATATTGAAACTACTGTAATTCTTCCATTATGAAGAGTGGCAACAGTCAAAGAAACAGAAAAAGGAGAAAAAAGGCTTAAGCAGCATGGGATCCACCGTGATTTTGTTCAATATTACATAAGTAATTACAATTTTTAGGGAGTGAAATAGTGAACTGAGGCCAGAAAATGTGGGTTCTTTGCAGAAAGTGTCAACAGCAGCACTGACCCAAAGAGTCTCCTATGGAAGCTGCCCTGCCTGTGGTGCCTCCTCTCACTGCCCGTGCAGGGCTTTGGGTGGGCACCAAGCTGTGCCTCTCCCACAAACTGCAGGGATGGTTTCTCAGTGTTCTTAAAGGTGTGCTGCCCCTCATTTTTATTTATGAAACTCAGGGCCAGTTGCACATCATACACTGTGCTGTGGTGGTTGCAGATGAAACTGCCTGGCTGAGCCTGCAGGCAGGACATGCAGATCATCCTGTCCATCAAACAGGGCGTGAAGAGTGGGCTCACTGAGTTGGTGCCTACTGACATCCCTCTCCACATACCCCTCCGAGCCAACTCACATTCTTGCACCATTTCCATACAACCAACCTCCCCCTAGAACTTATTCCAAATGCTGCAAATCACATTTTTATGCCTGCAATGCTTCAGCTCCTTTTTACAGTACATACATATTTCAGATTTACCACTTAATACAATTATAGTTCATTTAGCCAGCAATTACAGTAATAGGAAGACTGGCAACCACTGTCATTCAGACTGGAAAATCAATGTTGCACAGAGGTACTTTTATTCATTCTCTGGAGTGTCTCCTTCGTTAGATGCACGTACTCTGGACTCACAGGAGAAGCTTAAGATTACCCTCTTTTTTATTATTTTTTCCCTATTTATCCATATAGTCTTTAGTTTCCAGACGGAAATAAAGTCAATGATATCCTGAGGTCCCCTACAACCTGATTTATTCTATGATTCTGTGAAATATTGGTTCTGTTCTTCTAGCAGATCCATTTTCTATTGCACTTCACCTGACAGAGGACCTCTGACAATCCATTTCTCACAGGCAGCTCAAGATATGGTTGCCCATGAGCAGTGAAATAGAATCTTTGGAGTTTTTCTTAAACTTTTAGCACAATGTTTGCTTTTATTCCAGATTCCATAAACTTATGTCCAGGAAGGCATTTAAATAGGTGTTTCAGTTAATCCTTAATTTAACAGAGTTCTGAAGAATCCACGTAAACATATGGCTACAGTTAAGCAAATGAGCACTAGACAGGAATGAAGTGCTGAATTACAGATGTAGTGCTTCCAAGAGAAAGCTAAGACTAAACCCATGTCTCCTGAGTTTTAAATCCTCTCTCTCAGTCGCTTAACCATGCGGCAGCAAACCTACACTGGACTGATGGTTTAAATAGCTGTTATATTTGCCTTTCATTATGGAAAAATTAAGACTTGCAGAGGGCAAAAAGGATCTGTAATTGTACCTGAATATTCAGTCCCCAAAAGAGAGTGGCTAGCAGTGGGAGGCTCCCTTTGTTGTTCAAAACAGAAAATCCTTAAATCCTGCCATTACTGCAATGAGTTGTTCAGTAAGGAGAATAATGATATTTTTGCAGGTTGCCAAACTTTTTCTGTAGAAGAGCCTCTTGGCAGCAGATCCACTTGACTGGATGAGCATTACTGAATTTCCTGGTTGATCTGTTTGTCTCTGCGTGGTGCCATCTTTTGATGGTGTTACATTATAGCCCCTTGTTCTTATGATAAATTATTTTAATCCATCATCAGAGCACACTCTTGCTCCGATGATGGATTGGTGCTATGCATCATCAGGGCGAGGAGCACTGATAATGTACCATTTGAGCCCCCACTGACGGTGGAAAAATCTGCCAGAAGAATTAGTTTGCACTGCACCAAAGTGGAACCAGAGATAAAGGTGCCATTACATCCCACAGAAAAATGCCATGCAGAAGAAGCAAGGCCAGCTCAGTGGCAACCTGGGGCAGAATAAAGATGGAGACATGGCCACCAAGCCACGTGGCAGTGCAGGGCCTGGCTCTCAGGAAAGTGCAAGTCCTCGGTGCAGGTACCCCCTGTTGTGCTCCTTTCTTGTAAAGCCACACCTCGTGTTGCAACTGTGATGATAAACATCAAGAAAACACTGAACATCAAAGAAAACACACAAGAAATCGAGCAGTCTATCATTCACTCAGGTAAATCCATAATACAGAACATTAAACAATATTGGCATCATCAGAGCCGGGGCTCAACTCACCCTGTAATTTCAGCAATAAAAGTGAACGAGTCTATTGGCACTGGGTTCTCCAGGGACTGCTCTGCACTGCACATCCAAACATGTCTGTAAGTGCCTGGAGATCACTCTCAAGCAGAGAATTTTCCACGCTTTGAAAGGCAAACCACAGAACCCAAGTATGGAAGTTGAATTTGTGACCCCTGTATATGAGGCTGGTACTTTTGGACCCAGCCATCTGCCTCTCTCTGTCAGAACTGTCACACTTGCTCTTCATGCTAGTTGAGCTATGTCAGCATTTTGCCTACCCAGTTTTTCTAAGGAAGGTGGAACAAACTTTCTAAACAAGCAGTGATGGAGAAATCTGCTGTGATTTGCCAGATTTGGGGACAGGGTTAAAGTTTTAGAAGGAGTTTTGGCAAGGAAAGGCGTGTCATGAACAACAGGACTATTAAACAAGAAGTTATGCATTAAAGCTAATGATTTGTTGTGGATTTGGTGGAAGAAAGGCTTTCTTCTCCTTAAGTGCCTTTGGCACATGGACTAGCCTGTCCATGGAGTTTACTGAAACGGGGAAGGGAGGGGTTCATGTGTGGAAAAAGCAGCTGTTTCCCCTATTGGTGCAAATCACCTGTCCCCACGTTGCTTGTCCCAGGTAGATATTGAGGATTTGGAACCACTGATGACACTGAGACTTTCTCATCAACTTTGCTGAGCATTTCACCAACTTACTGAATCACCACCATGTTTATCCCATGTCACTTTTGTGTTGTGCAGAAAACGATCCCAGGCAAGTACCAGGATTGCAATTAATTATTCATGTAGTCCAATAATGGATAGTTGGTCTATGAACTAAACTTCCTGAAGAATATAATAGCAATTATTTTTTTTTAGTGCATCCTCTGAAGAACAAGTCTGAGCACATCTCCTGTCTGGCATTTCCTCTGTAGTTACTGTCTCTTCAGCATGGCCTCACTGCTGCCTTTGGCCTGACACCTGGAGAGGATCCAGGATGAGATTTGACCACGAAGGGACATATGACACAGAGCTACAGGTTCTTCTTGACTTCTGACTGAAGCACCTCTGTCAGCCATCCCAGGAATATGCCCCAGCAGCTGTGATTTATTGCTGTGTTATCATGCCTGTCTGCTTCATTACAGACTTTGAATTTTATCAGGCAGCCTGTCCTCCAGTGTCTGGTAACCAATTACTGTGGTCTGCAAAGCAGCCCGAGGTGCTTTGCCAAACACTACTAATAAACTGGGAAAGAGCCTGAGCACAGCTTCAGGTTGCCTTAAGGAAATTCCAGGGAGCACTTTCCACTTTATTGTCTCGTTCACAGTATGAACTGGGAATTATCTCGAAGAGTCATTCTTTACACAGAACTAAACTCCCCTTTAAAGATCGTGCCTCACTGGGTTACTGCTCATGCACTTGCCTCCATCCAAAGACTGCTGAACTCAGTAGGAGTTTTTCAAATGACAACAGTGAGAGCAGGACAGCCCACAGTCTGAAACCAGATACTTCAGAAGAATATGAAAATAGTCCTTTGTTCCTTTTTCTTCTACAGTAGCTAAAGCTGGAAGGAAAAACCAGAATGGCCAAGTGCCTGCACTACCAGGGCAACATGTACCTGTTGCTCCACACTTGTGGAAAAAAAAATTAATCTTAATGGGTAAAATAATCAATAATGCTTTTTGCAAGTCCTCTGCAACAAAGTGAATGTCATATGAATCTGTAGTATGTGCTTTTCTGTGCATGTTTTAATATTTTCTTTTAAGGGTGGCTTGTCCTAATGGTCCAAAGAGGAATGAGCTGACATCTGTACTTCAGAAGTGACCACCAGCCACCCTCCCTCAGCCAGAATTGTTCTCTTAGTCCTGCCTATTTCTCTTATTTCTCAGCACTCCAAAGGATGCTCTCACTGCTTCAGACTGGTGTAAAAGGTGAGCAGACTGGGAGCCCTGCTCTCCAACACAGCTGCTGGGAGCTCAGAGCTGCCTGCTCACATCCCCATGGACACACACACTCTCTCTTTCTCTCTCTCTCTAATTTCTCTCTCTCTCTCTCTCTCCTTCTCTCTCTAATTTTTACTGCAGGGCAGTGTTCTAAAAAGTTTTTTTCCAGGTTGTAAAAGACCAATTCCATAAAGGAATGACTTAGTGCTACAATGACTTGATTTGTGGCTTCCAGGCTCCAAAGCTGTAATTTATTCAGACAATTAGCAGCAGCCCTATATTCTTGACAAATTCTTCACTTGTGTGCAGCTCCTACACAACAAGGTGCTTTTAAGAACTGTGCCTTATGGATTAAAAGACTCCCCCCTCCTGTTTCCTCCTTATTTGACAAGTTCTTTTCACAGTCAATGGAAATTAATACAACAGGTTAGAGAGGTGATACACAATAATCCAGCCAGCCAAGAAAGCATTGTCTGAAAAGAGCAAGTGGAGTGCCCACAGGAACGTTCAATACACAAAAGGAAAAGCTTCAGCTTTGCCTTTTGGCAAAGTTATTTCACCCTTTGCCTCACACAATCCTCCAGTTACGGTACCAGATGTCACTGTGATGCTGCTAGTAAGTGGCAGTGGTGTATAAGTGTGGGTTAGATGTCCAAAAACACACATCTGAACACCTGCCACGGCACTCTGGTGGCTTAGCCTGGACCAAAATCCAGCCAGAGCATCAGCTGGCCGAGCACGATGTGCCTGTGCAGAGCCCCCAGCACGCGATGCTGAGACCCACAGGGGTGTGTCAGTCCATCCAGACCCTTTTTCACACACAAGCCTGAAGGCAAAGCAGAGTTGTAAAATCCAGCTCCAGCTCTAAATCCTGGCCTCCTCCAGCAGTGCTGAAGGCCAGCCTGGAACTGGGTCAAGGTCCAAATCCTCTTCAAAGCGGGACCTTGTCATTCAAGAGCACCAAACCTGCTGGATTAGGGCTTTGCTTCCTGGCACAGTGTGCACTGCTTTTTTCCTGGGCATCTGTTAAAGCTTCCACATAACTGGCAGGATGAGCAGCCTTTCCTCCAGCCCATTCTGACACCAGCCTCTCTCAGCAAAATGAGGACAAAAGCAACCAAATCACTGTGGACTTGGGCAGAAACCTCTTTCCCTTCATTGCAGGGGAAAATCCTGAGGTGGTGCTTGGACTAGGTTGTGGGGTGACATTCGCTTGCTCATCTCACTCTAAAAGTGCTTAGAGCTGCAGCAAGACCTCTGCAGCCTTCCTTGTGTGGTGGCACGGGGGGGAATGAATTCAATGAGCTGCACCACTGCCTTCATGCTTTACAAATTACAACACCTGGGGAAAAAATCGGAATTCGGCAGACTGAAATTTGTTAGCATGAAATTTTGACCAAACTGCAAGAAGGTAACAGATTTTTTTCACTGACTGTGAGCAGAGAAAAGGAGGTTTAACAGGCCAAGTATTCATAATAACTGATTCATCAGAGCTCAGATGATGGTGTGATGGGTTCCTTAGAAATACGTGGAAGGTTACAGAGGTGTCCATAAAATCTGCAGGACTTGGCCCACTAGTTCTTTTTGCTCTGAACAATAAAGCATTCACTTCAATAACAGCAGGGCTTCTCCCTGCAGCAAAGGAAAATTCAAAGTATTTGGCCTCATGTGGCCGAACAAAGTGTTTGTTCAGTGGAACTAACTTAAGCAAATTCCTCTTAATTAATAAACAGATGTATTCTCTTTCAGCAAAAGCAAGATTGCTATTGAAATATAATGAAGACCTTTTTAAAGACTTTGTCTTATTTAGGAACGGATTTTTTTCACTACAATAAAAGGTGAAAAAGTACAACAGAACAGTGATTGAGTCAACAGATCTGTTAATTGCAAATAATTTGTAATAATGAATCAAAATACATTTTGTAAAACAACATCAGCAAGTTGAAAGAATGAATAAGGTAAAAAGAGAGACCTGTGGAAAGAAAAGCACTGGTGCAGCAGGCTCTGGTACTTTCCCTGCCTTTAACACACCTCCCAGGGATGTGCCTGTCTTTCCTGGCCTGCATCCTGTGGAAGTGGATGCAGTTCCACTGATTTCAGGGCAGTCGTGCTGACTGACACCTGCCGGTGATGTGACACCTCAGTGTGTAACCCCCAGACATTAATGAGGCAAAACAGAGCCATTTTCCTTGGAAAGTTAATTTGTAAAGCCAGGATCAGGATTTCCAAGTGTTTGTTATTTATTTTCGAGCTCACTTTAATGGGCTTTTTCTTTCCTTCTTTTTTTTTGTTTTTTTCCTTAAAGAACAAGTTTCCCCATTCATTGTCTTCTCTCTCAGCTACCACCTTGGTTTGGGTTAATTTCCCTAAACAGAGGCACAGGACCTGCTGGGCAGCACTGGTCAGGAAACAGGGAAAGGGGATCTTCTGCAGGAAGACTTTTGGCATGCTTTATTAAAGCAGAGAACATTTCATCCACCTCCACTTACCTTTGCTCAGAGCCCCCCAAATAGCAATAGACCCCTCCAGTGAGGACTGTTTATTTTCTGCTCAGTTGGAAAGCAAAGGTCCTATTACTGTTAAAGGGAGTTAAAAGTATTCATCAAAGAAAGAAATGACCCATAAAGGCAGTTAAGTTAGTTTTATTCCTGCTGCATAAGTCAACCTCTTTTCTATATATAAAATGATGGGGTTAGAAAAGGATATTCATCAGGCAGTCCACTGATCTGATTGGCTACACTTCCCCAAGTACCTTACAATTTGCAGTTATAAATAAGTATGTTTTTAATAATCAATTGGTATTTAAATAACATACAATAACTCTCTTATTAAATCCCACTTTTTAGAACGAATAAGCAGTTAGACATTAAAGACATGGGTACCAAACAGCCACAGGATTTCAGATCATTTTCTTTTTTATATACAAGCCATAAATATCAGTATGGAATTAGCTGGTTAGCCAAGGCCCTGGATGAAGCCAGCAGAAGACCCTGCTCTCTGATGTTGCCTTTAAGTGATCGCATACTTTTCTGGTACGATGACTTTTTAAACAATAACCACATGTTATTTTCTTTGGCCACCTCTTACAGTTCAAAAGGGGAGGCCTCAGACTCCAGGACTGAAGTAAAGCAATGTGTCCTCAAACCAGAGCCCAAAAGCAAGGACCAGCTAATAGCAGGTTTGAGATGCTTGCTCTCAGTCAGCTGAGTCCACACTATTTCCAGCTGGGAAGGTCATGCATTGCCTCAGGAAGGGGAGAAAAATTCCCAAGAATTAAAAGTCCTACATGCACAAAAGTGATTGGCTTTGTCTTTCTTTGAGAGGACACATGTATATACAAGCACACTCTTTTCCCTTAACGTTGCTTTTATTTTAGATTTTAGAAGGAACAGTTGTGCACGGATCAGCTTCAAGTCCTGCCCCTCTGTCAAGGACTTGTCTAAAATGGGAATGCAGAGTCAGGAGCAGCAGAAAGCAAACCTAGCCTGGGTGCTTGGAGGCAGAGGGGATGGTTTGGCATCGTGGCACCTGGCCCTGGGTCAGCCGCAGCACCCGAGTCCCTCAGTGCTGGTTTGCCCTGTGATGGGGATGTCACTCACAGGGCAGGCAAGAAGCCAGATGTGTTCCTGAAGCACGGTGCTTTTCCCTGGATTCCTGCTGGAGGCAGATATCACCCTGCACAGCGCTGGGCTGCATGGGATACCCCTTGGGAAGCAGCTGCCAGCTCGATGCTGAGAAAGCACTTTCCGTGTTTCAGGCCGTTTCCCAGCCCTCCCCAGCTACCAAACATCACCCACCTCCAGCCCCTCAGATTCCTTCATGGGCCACAGGACCAGGCCTGGGAATGAGCTCTGCAGGTGCAAACTGGGGGAGGAATTCAGCATGTCTGGGAGGAACCAGTTTGGAGCTTGACCTCCCCTGGGTTAGAGAATAGCACCGGCTCACTGCTGGAAATTGGACCAGTATCCTCCGTTGGTTCCAAACTTCATCCCTCCTCCTCTGGTCTCTCAGGGCAGGCTGGTGCCAATACCTAAAGCTTTCTTTCAGCCTGAAGCTACTTGGACAGAGAGGCACTTCTTGGTGGCAGGGGTGGATAAGCTGATAGTGGGTCCTGGGACAGATATCCACACAGGTCAGGACATTCTGTGAGTGCTGGATTTGCTCCTGTCCCTCACCCACAGCCAGCTCCCCACATCTCCTGCCTCCAGCAGCTCACCCAACCCTTGCCTTCGTCTTCTTTCTTTCTTTTTTTTTTTTTTTTTTAAATTCTTTTTTGGTTTGGGTTTGGTTTGGTTTGTTTTGTTTTTTTCCCTTTTAACCCCCAGCTGATCCAGATTAACTCCTTGGCACAGAGCCCCTCTGGAATTTATCACCACTTCACCATACAGTAAATCAAGGGTGTGGGGCTGGGCTGCTGGTGACCTACACCAGACCTTGCTCTGCCAGCTCCTGACCATGCTCTGCCAGCTCCTGACCATGCTCTGCCAGCTCCTGACCACACTCTGCCAGCTCCTGACCATGCTCTGCCAGCTCCTGACCACGCTCTGCCAGCTCCTGACCATGCTCTGCCAGCTCCTGACCATGCTCTGCCAGCTCCTGACCACACTCTGCCAGCTCC
>JAYRBT010000054.1:4348455-4361609 GCA_036023395.1 Myiotriccus ornatus | reverse complement strand
GCTCTGCCAGCTCCTGACCACGCTCTGCCAGCTCCTGACCATGCTCTGCCAGCTCCTGACCACGCTCTGCCAGCTCCTGACCACGCTCTGCCAGCTCCCACAGCACCTGAGGCACCGACAGCCCTGCAAACCTGCACATCTCCCACCACGTTCTCCCTCCAGAGGACATGACCAAATCACAGATAAAGTTTACTGGATGCTTGCTTCAATAACTTTTCCCGTCACACTTTTTTTCCCCTGTTATTATTTTTTCAGCCCCCTCCCACTGCCCCCCCCTCCTTATTTTATTTTAGGCGCCTCTGAGAGTTCAACTGTCGCCTGAGGCTTCAAACTAATTTTCTCTTCAGAAATGATTGCAGAAAGCCGCATGCATAATAAATCCCGTTATTGCTCTTGTTATTAAAATAGGTTGTTAGGGATGTGGACTTGGAGGCCTTTTTGTCTGATGACAGCAGTTCTTCTTAGCTTGGCGCTTATGGCTTATTGACTAAAGCTGCCAGGTTCAAAAAAAAAAAGAATAAGAAACGAAAATCAAAAAGAGAAGGAGCCGAAGCTGCTGTTTAATAGTGAGAAAGTTGGGATGATTTGAGGAGGTTCTTTTAATCATGTCCATGGGCCGTGTTGGAAAGACAGTGAATTTCCAGCAGCTCCGAGGCTGTACCGAGGGCCCACAGAGAGCATCTGTGGTGAGCTCCTTTCTGAAGCAATGATTAATTAATATTTCTTTGACATGATTTATTTGAATGATTAATTAATAACCTGAGACAGCCAGGGCTGCAAACCCTCACCATGCTGGGCACCCTGCGAGCCCCGGTGACAACCAGAGCTCCGATGAAGAGTCTGAAGGGATGAACAGGCTGAGGGACTGCAAGGGAAAGTGAATAGGACCATTCTCCTTTTCAGATGAGGGGCTGACCTGGATGGCAGCAGAGTGACTTGCTCAAGGGCACCCAAAATCTCAGTGTCAGGACTACTAATTGAAGAAACACTTGTAAGTTCCTGCTTGGCATGTTGGCCATCATTCCAACAAACCACACATCTATCCAGCAACCTGAAAGCTTCAGCAAACCAGAGCAGAGCCCCTTTAAAATGAAATGTGATTAAAGCAACAAAACCTCTGTGAAAATGTGTTCTTAAAACAATAAATGGTTTTCAAGCAGGTTTGATAAAGGCAAGTACACTGCCCAGTCATTAAATGGGAACATTTTCTGGGTACCACATGAAAATATGCTTCATAAATCACTGTTGCCCTGTGAAACAAATATCTAATCATAGATGAGGCCATGCACTTAGCAAGTTTCTTATGCATGGAAACTATGAAGAAGGGGGTGTTTCCACCCAGGGAAACCAAACCTGTCGTGTCCATACAGGAGCCTGTGCCAGAACTGGCACAAGTCTCAGAGGGAAACTGGAGGCACAGGTGGCAGGGGCAGTGCACACACCACCTGCACAGGAGCACAGGATTTCCAGTGCACTCCCAGTGCAGACCTGGAAAGAACAGGACATTGCTCAGTCTCCTCTGCAAGAGCCCCTGGCGTGGAGTGGACTGAGAGGAGATGTTCGATGCCCCCCCTGACACTTTGCCTGGCCCTCACTCCCAGAAGGAGGACAACTGAATGTAACAACACAGAAGAATAAAAAGAGCTAAATCTAGGAAACACTATTACCCTGAGGAGAAATGTGGTCACTCAAAAGCTGTCAAGACCAGCTAAATGCAAAGACTCCTGTAGAAACTATAGAGTCCATTAGAGAAAATACAGATCCAGGTGCATATTTAACAGGTTAAGAGGCCCTCTTTGCAATTCTAGATCAATTAATTTAAGGTATCCATTTGAGTGTGGACGCTGACACTAGACATGAATTAATAAAGGTGGACATTAATACCTGAAGTGCCCAAATTGAAAACAACAGCCTTGGCTTCAGTAACGAGAAAGAAATTCATGCAGAGCTTCCTCACCCATGTTCCATTTCCAGGTGGATTTTGAAGAAAGCAATTCATACCCCAGCAATACAGGAGCAATTACAGAAATGGAAAATGACCAAGTCATTCTCAGGTATTCACAGAAAATTGGCATCTCCTGAATATTGAATTGTACTAGGTCCCAGCTTTCTATAAATACAGAAGATCAATAATTATCAGGGAAATGCTTTGCTAACGTCTCAAAGTTGGCAGGACTGAAATAAGAAATGCCATTTACATGTTACTGCCTGAAAGAGAGAAATAGTCTTTGCCATGCTCTTGATGAATACAGCACTTGGCCTCGTGAGGAGGAATAATTATGGGCTGCTCCGTTTGAACACTCAGGAAAGGAGGAACAAATGCTGGCTGCAGCTGCCTCGTTCTCCATGATGAACACCACACTGTTCCCAGCCTTTGGGGCCCACAGAGCTGCTCCACCACACATCACATGGGGACACGGTGTGTTAAACAGCTGCACTTGACAACTACTTGGAGAGTCACCGAATAACAAAAAAGTTTATTGCTAAGCATTCAAAGGTCTTGGGGCACTTTCCAAAGGAGATAACATCACCAACCTTATTGTACAGGCATGGACCAGGGAAGGAAATCACTCAAGCTTTTAGGAGTAGGGTTAGGACATGAACTAGTGTTGATGCCACTCGATTCTGAGCATCAGACTCCTGCCTGTTTACTTTCTGTGCTTCTTTCCTTCACCTTTCCTTCCTAGGAATGCCACAGAGGCAGCTGTACAGTCCAAGGACTGCAAGTTCTCCCTTCCCCAACTTCAACATCTAAGTTTTCTTCACTGCAGCAGACTTCAGAGTTTGAGAGAATAAAGGCAGAAGGGAATAAATAAGCTAGAAAACATATCATCATCATTACAAACATAAAAAGCTACAAATCTGTCACACTGCAGAAACTCTCACTTCATTGTTACTGTGATTTATTGGGGAGCTAATTTTAAACAAGTTTTCTTTTCCAAAACCACAACACAAAAACAAACTGAATAAGCAAGCCAGAGGACAGAAGCTAGTTGCTACCGGACAATTTAAGCAATAATCTCATTTGCTTTGTAGTACAAAAAGCAATAAAGGGCTGTTTACTGAGTGAATAAACACTGAATGAATCACAAAAAGCTCTTTATTGCGATTATACTCCAAGGCAGAGGAGATTATTGTTATTACACAAGATTGCACAATGTGAAAATTTAACTCAATGCGCCAGATTTTCAGACTGTGTCAGTGGCACAATTGTGTTCGGGGAGTACATTGTGTCTAATCTTAGCAGGCTGTTTTGACAATTCTGCATGCAAATCAGGTGGTGGGGTACAAATGCATTTAATTAACTATTTACAGCCAATTTATGCAAGCCTGGTGGCTGGACACGTGTTTTGCACAAGCAATGGCATGTTGAACTGGTTGGAAAAGCAGTTGCCCTGTATGATACACTCAGCCCCGCAGAAGACCCACAGACCTTCTGCAGTGAGGAGCCTCCCAGCCACGTGCTCAGCCACAAGGTGCACGATGCCTCCTCCTCCTGGGGCAAACCTGCACAGTTTCCATGCAAAGTTACTTTCAAGGAGGTGGAGAAGGGCAAGGTAAGCTATAAAAACAGCCCTGATGAGTTGAGCATCTTTCTCTCTTCTCCCTTTATGTGTTTCTAACATGTTTTCTTCTTGCCAGGTAGTTTTAACCTGCAGGTTGTGCTGCAAAAACTAAAGTTAATCCATGCAATATTTATTGCCCCCCCCACCCTGCCCCTGTGAGGGTCTTCCTACTGTCAGGTCATCAGAAACGGAGGGAGCTCCGAAAATAGGGAGCTCTGGGGCATGGGCTTCCTCTCTGGCTGGGCAGCCAGGATAGACTGTGATGTGTGTGGTGCTCAGTGCTGCAGGAGCCACCACCCTTTGAGCCCCTGTGTGAGCCAGGTGTGTGTTCAGCCTCAGGCACTGCCTCGTGCACGGGGATGTTGGTTTGTCTTTGTGTCCCCCTCTCTTCTTGGGCACTGCTCTCCTCTCAGCTGGCACAGTGGGCATCATCTCCTCCAAATGACTGCCTGCCCTTGGGTGATGGGGTTTGCTAATTCTTCACTGGAGTGCTGTGTGTCCTCAGCCTAGAGAAGCAGTTGGTGAGATGGGATCTTTTCTGCTGCCTTGTCTTCCTGTGAAACCTGTGCCATGGCAAAGGCACCGGCCTCTGCACTGAGCAGTGGCAGAGGATGCTGCCAGGTACAGAGATCCTCTCAATTAGAGAAGCTTTTCCTGCTGGGACTGTTCCAGATTGAAAACCTGTACAGCTCATGCACAGAGCTGGCTTACTAACACTTGATCAGCAGCTAGTTGGTGCTGAGTGAGAAAAGTGAGTTAAACCCTGAAGATATGATGGCTCATTGGGAAGCTGCTGGGAACCATCTCCAGTGTGGCCTGACTGGCATCTGAACTGAGAAACAGTTATAGAGGTATTGGAATTGGCCTTCTTTTTCCCCCCTTAGTTTCTATTTTTAAGGTGCTCTGGTGTTTGTGACTGACTGTAAGCACTCATGGGCATGGAACAAAACCCAAGTAATGCAAGGGCCCTTCTGTTATGTATTCATTAAAGTAAAAGAGAAGAAACCTATAGCAGAAATAATACAGACAGGAAATACAGTTTAAACAGCAGGCTTGAACTCCCTTAAAAAATATGCATAAGGAGGTCACTATGGATTTCTAGTTTGTTTTTAATTGCTTTTGGTTTTTGCTCCCCCCCACCCCATTTGGAATGCTTCAGCCACACAAGAAGGGGATAGAAGCAACATAATGTTTTATTGGCAGTCAATCTCATCAGAAAATAATAATCAAATCCAACTACTTGGATGCATCTAAAAAAGCCTCATGACGTTTTTCCTGAATTGTAGGTCTGCTCCATACATTTCCTTTGATTTCTGAACAATCCAGTAAGAAAGCAAGGGGCTAAACTCACAAGAGTCATTTGGAGCAAATAGTGCAAATTAGCTCTGCTGTTTGTCCAGTTTTGGGGACAGTTAAGTAGGTCCCAGGGATATGGATTTTATTTATTTTTAAATGAAACTTAGCCTCCTGACGACATCCTTTGTGAAGTTCACATTAATTCAGCACTAACAGCACGGGAACAGGCACTGCAGAAACAGCTTCAGTGCTGATATTTGAAAATATGGCCTTTTGGACCTATTTTAAGCAAAACCTCCCATGTGGAAAAGAGGCACCAATTTGGATTACTCAGGTAAAGAGGAGGAGTGTAGGAGGTTTTGTCATCAGCATTTCCTCACCTTGCTTATCTTATTACCAATATAAGGAAAAAGCAAGAGCTGTAATTGCCAACAAGAGCAAATGATGGTTAAAGTAAAATAACAAAAGAAAAAAGAAAATGTAGAATATTATGAAAATTGTACAGGAAAGAAACCCCACCACAGACTTTAAAAATATCAATTGCCTGAGCTCAAAGCAATGGATTTATTTTTCAAATTGTTAAATAAACATGAACAGGAACAGAGGGGGCTGCCACGGATGAGAATAGAAAGTATTTTGTTGCTGATAGTTCTAAATCTCCTTTGAAGGTTTATTTTGTGAAGGCCGAAGCTTTCAAGATCCTGAATTCAATTCCTTTGGGCTCCTGGCCTTGGTAAACACTTTCATGAACTACCAGTGGGGAGAGAGGAGCTCTGGCCCTGGAGAACAAAGCCTTCATGTTCAAGACACGATTTCTCTGAGTAAGCTGTGGTTTTGGCTGTTCTGTTGAAACCACTTACACCTGGTTTACTTCAGCAGTGCTGGGCAGGATATGGTAAAAGTCCTGGAGTGTTAGGACCAAACACACCAGATGTTCCTCCACTCACATTCCCTGTCGCAGCGAAACTCCCACAACAGCCCTGTCCCTTGACCACAGCTCAACAATCTAAGCAAAACATTATTTCTGAAGTACATCTATTTTTTTCTTCCAGCTCTGACTCTCATTACCTTTTTTGGCCAAGTCCAAGTTAGCTTTAATTCTCCTTAGCAGCAAGGCTCCTGTTAGCATTTGCTACATTTGGTAACTCCTGCTCTTATGGGTGTATTTTCACACTCAGACCAAGAGCTGTCTTCTGACAAAAGCCAGGGCTGAGCACTGGCCTCCCCGTTTTCCAGTGGTGATATGTGAGTGTGACAACCCTCCTGGAAGGGTCATCACAAGCAGGGCCTTGCTTGTATTCTCCCATCAGGACCCATGGTCATGGATAAAGGCAGTGATGAGCAGGGGAGGAAGGCCTTGCATTACTCAGTAGAACCTCATCAGATCAAGCAGGAAAACAGCTAACATTCCCAGTGGATCTATCTAAGGTCTCATGCTAGTATCTCCTGAGACAGGACTCCAGGAATATAAAGCTTACAAATCCTCAAGCTGCTCAATAAATCTCTTCTAGGCGATCTCCCTTTAGTAGGTACAAACCATTCTCTTTCTGAAGACGTAAGAAGGAGTAAGACCTCCAAATCTGACTTCAGTTTTCTTCTAGATCAAGACAAATGATAAGCCACAGAAAACAGATTAAAAAAGATCCATTAAAAGATCACACGTGCTTGTCAGAGCCAGCTCAGAGCAACTTTCACGTGCTCTTCCTCAGAGCAGCAGAGAAGCCACTTCACCTGTCAAGGCGATGTAACCCAAACTATTACAGCTACACAGTCAGCAACAACTCACTGAGGAGTGAATATGATTGATGGGACCCGCAGGACAATGATGTTTCTCCTGCAAGAAGGAGCAGAATGGATGTGCAGACCTGTCCATGGAGCTCCAGTCCACCAAAAGGCAATGACAACAGCAAACACTGAAGATAACTGGGCTTATTCTGATGTCCACCTAGGAAGTGGATTGTCACTGCACCTGTAGACTTCAAGGTTTATTTTTGCCTCTTTAATTTTTGTTTTATCTTTTTCCCTGGCACCAACCTCTACATCATCTTAAATTCTGATCAGTCAAGGTTAGCTGCAACTTGTTGAAGTTATATTTAAATGGAGAAAGAAACTGTACCAAACAGTGCCAGTATTTCCTGGTCTTCACTTTTTCTGACTTGTCTCCCTCTTCAGTGCATGCTGTGCCGCCCAGGTCAGGAGTGTACAATGCCTGTGATTTCCCTGTGGGTCTGTAGATGCTACACTAGTACAAGAAATACCTGACAGTGTTTAAATGCTGACATCTGGAGTTCACTTGTTGAGAATTTTATAAGGGGAAAAAAAAAAGCTCACTTTATATGTAATTTTACATGTCACAGCTTTGTTTTTCCTTCCCAAATATCATCCCTTTCCCTCAATTAGTCAGCCTTCTGTTGTGTGCAATGACTGTCATCTTGTGAGTGTTGTAATTGCCTTCTGCAAGATCAAAACCAGGTACAGTACTAAAAAAAAACCAAAAAACAACCACCTAATGGGACAAATGCTGCATATATAGCACACAGATCTTTGTTTAACTTCAGAGGTGGGAGTGGACTGGCTTGAAAGGAACAGACTGTGCTCCTTAGCAAACTGTTATTGTGGAAAAATATTTAGGCCCTGCTTTGTGATTTAAATAGTAAAAAACTTACATTTATGCAGTTTTATCACAAGTGATTTCAAAGGCCTTCACAGCACAAGCAGAAACTATTCTGCTCAGTCCTGAACTGCAGCCAGCCCCGGGGTGAAGCAGCACAGCTATTTAAAAGTGATTTACAACATGAGGTTAAGAGGAGCATTCGATGCAAATGAACTCACTGGATGATTTCTGATGGCTAACATGCCATTAGCCTTCCTTATATCAAGCCAGCATCTTAGGCTTTTGTGAAAACCACCATGATTTTCTTAATAAAAGAAAAATATGAAAGCTCAAAGGGCTTATCCAGGTGGAGCTGGGAGGGAGGAACTGAGTTCTGTTCATGAGGTGCTCTCCAGATGAAATTTCACTTACAAAAGAAGGCAGGTTTAAAAAAAAATAACCTGTCTGGGTGGATCCTGGCAGAAGTGCCTAGACAGGGGACTTTCCCTGCTACCCTGCACTAACTTGTCCCATTAATCCTTCTAATTTCATGTATTCATTTTTACACAGCTTAGCTTGTTCGCTGCATGCCAGTACAAATCATGTTGTGCTCCCTCTTCTCTCATCGTGCTCCTGTCTCTGACAGGACCTGGCTGCTGCTGCACTAACTCATGTGCTCTGTCAGCTGGGCCACTGGGATGCAAATCTCTTCTGTCCCCTTGGGGTGCCATCGATACTTTATTAAGAGTTTGCATCCCTCTTTATCCAGTGAAGTGATGGACTAAGTGCATTTTCCTTCCTCTCTAGTGGTCTCAGAGGACAATAAATAAATAGATATTCTCTAAAAATGTCTAGTAAATAATGGCTGAAGGAGAATAGACTCATAATTTATCTAGGTTTTCTTAAAACTGAAATTTGTTTTAAAAAAAAGTATGTTTTAAGTATCACTTCCCCCCTCTTTTTCCTGAAGACATATCATAAAATAAGTTAGTGACACATAACTGAGATTTGTTTGCACTGAGTATCCAAAACTCTGTCTCAAAAGCTAGTCCATCCACCCATCAGATTTTGCAAATATAAGCTCTAAACCATTGAAGTCAGGACCTGGATGTGATAAGTCCTCTCCTCTGTGAGGGATGCTTGGCCGTTTCATTTGAGGGCCAAGTTCTAACACACAAACATCTGAAGATTCACCAAAGCATCAAAGCCAATTGTTTAAATTCCCCCAAACCCATGCTGGCTCCCTTAGGCTGGCAGTGCTCAGTTTGTGCTTAATGTGAAGTAAAGGGCAGGCAAGTCCTCAGTGAAGTCCCAGAAGAAGCCACTTCCCACCTCCTGCAGTTTGCAGTTTTACTCACTAAGGGCTTTGCAACCTGATCGAGGCAGAGGAGCCTGGGCCCCCGTGGCTGTGACCTCCCAGCTGCTTTTGGCAATGCCTTCAGCTGCAGCCCACTCACCAGGCATGATGTGATGTGGCCTTGGTCCACTCACAACTTCTCTATCAGCTCTCTTTATTCTGATGGATGGTACTGTGATTACTCGGCTGTAATTGCTCTCCATCCCCCAGCTTCCATGAACATATTCCTGGGTCCATACTCCTGGGTCCATATTCATCAACAAGCTGCTATTTCTGTAAAGAGAGTCACTGTCTTCCCAAAAAAAGTTCACCCTGTTTGTCAGTCTCACCTTTCTTCACTCCCCCTCCCTCCTTCAAGACAGGAAGACTTAGGAATAAAAAAGGTTTGTTTAGCAAGTTAAACTCCAAGATTATTTTTAAACAGAAGGTTATGAATAAACAGAAGACAAAGCACAGGCCTTCAGCACTGCAGTTGGATCATTCTCTAATTGTCTTGTCTAGAATTCAGCAGGTCTTGCCCTACACTTCAGAGTGCACATGGCAACATTTGGGAGATAAATGCAAATACCTGAAGCCCGGTGTTTCATGATTGCCTGCTGCATGCCCACGGGGGTGAAGGCTGTCCCATTTCCTCACATCATATTTTAAGCAAATGTTTCCTTCCCATCTTCAGTCTTCCGGCTTTGTAGAGTTTGCTGTCAGCACCCAACCTCACAGACACCGTAAGTTCACACACCATATTTCACAGCCCAGTAAGACCCACCTCATTTCCTACTGAGTGTCAGGAGTATCTGTGCCCCACACTGCTCAAGGCTCCAGTGCTGTGCCCCATGAGGGACTCCATCCCAGCTTTCACAGGTGCTAAGGAGGAGAGTTGCCAGTAGGTCAGAACTTCCTCCATACCCCCAGGCCACACATGCTGCCTCTCCAGCACCTTCCCCCTGGGCTGGTTTCTGGCACTTCCCAGTCTCATGAACTTTGTTCCTTTTACAGTGGAGCCTGGAGCATGAATAGTTGCTTTTCCACTTCCTCCAGAACCCCTTTCTGAGACTGCAACTGCACCTCCCCTACACCATCTCTTTTATTTGTACATGAGAACACATCAGACACAACACCTTGAGACTCTTGATTAGCCTCTTCCTAATTACCCTTACCACAGCATCAGGAAAGTAGGAACAACACTGGATGTAAATACACTACAGAGGGTTCAACTTCTGCCCTAGTAATTCTTATCACTTTCTCCAGGCTGTATTTCCTTTGAAAAGTAAAATATTCTCAGTCTCATTTCTGATACTTAAAATAGAGGAATCTAACTTTTAATTAATAGTAGTTTCCTCAATCACCTTCCCATCTCCATAAGATGCAGAACTTCAGTTCTAGATAGGTTTAAATGCAACCTCCCTAGGATCCCAAAAAGCCACAGTTCTTTTGAAAAAATCAGGAGAACTTGAGACATTAAAGAACATGTTTAACAACTGTTGGATGATTGAGCTAATCCTGCCTTGAGTCACAGAGAACTAGATAACATCTTAAGGTACCTTCCACCTCATCCTATTATAAGTTTTATTTTATACAATTAAGGATGATCAGAGAACATATTTTCCATTGGCATTTCCCAGCTTTTGAGCATTTGCAATCTTAAGAATGTTCTTTTAAGGGAAGATTCTTGCACATATGGGCACACTTAATGCAATAAAGAGAAGATAAAGTTGTTTGCACACTGTCCTACAATCATTCCATCTGTGACAGGAGGGTTTGACACTGAGTAACCCCACGGGCCAGCAGCCCTGCCCTGTCCCAACCCCTGCACCTCGGCAGCGAGGCAGCCAACCAGGCATTTTTGTTCAGGGGAAAATACAAAGCAGCTGCTTAGTTGTACACTTGGCAGAAGACAGCAGCCCCCTCTGCACTGCTTGTGTTCTGCTGCTCTGGGATCACTGCAGAGCCAGCCAGCTGCTGCATTCCACGTGCCGCTTACGCCAAGTCGGGACAGCGAGAGCAGGGGCAGCTTCGTGGCTGTACCAAAAGGGAGGAGAATAATACACTGCTGAACCAGAAGGGACAACATTTATACAATAAACATTTTCAGGAACATAATGATTCCTTTGTCGCCAGAATTTTGGGATGGTTCGTTGTGCACACCAAAAGTGCCCCCGGTCCACATGCTCAGGGGCAGGGAAGATGTTCCCAAAGGGGCTGTGCACTGCAGATCTGGCCATCTGCACAGCCCTCCCTGCAGAATTCCTCTCAAAACAGGGTGGGCACATGCACAAACACTTCTGAAAATACAGTTGCATGTATGAAATGCCTCATTTTTTGTATCTGTGAATATGCAACTTGGACAATTTTGTTTCCAAGTTTAAAAATAACACATCAAACCAAGCACTGGGGTTTATTGCAAAAAAGCTCGTGCTAAATCTCTGCATGCTAAGAGGTATTCACATATGATCTGCAATTTAGTCTTGAGATATGGTGGACACAACCACAAGTATCAGCTGCAGACTAAAATTCCGAGTCTGTTCCTTCAGGATAGACTCAAGTTTACTGAGTTCCGTTTCTGACTAAAATCTAGAGCAAAAATCTACATCAGTCAAACCAGGCTTGGTGTGAAAACTTTCCTAAAAGCTGGAGCGTGGGTAACTGGTGTGTGCATTGGGGTCTTTTCTTTAAAGGTCTGTCCTTTGCTTCCTAAACGTTGTTAGGAAACCCACACTAGTGAACCAATGGCCTGGCAACAGATCACAAAGAGCACCTGAAAATGAAAGAGGTCATTCCCAAAAGTGAAACCACTTTTATCTGGGAAAGTTTACAAAGAGAAGCCAAAGGGTTGCAGAGTTCATGCCTGACTTTAGCTCAGAGGTGATTCTCCCTTTGCACAGAAGTCCATGTTAAAATTTAGCCTGAATAAACTGACAACTCATATTTCATTATTTTAAATAAACTGCTAATAAACAGTCTTTAAGGGGGGCAAAAAAGCATTAAAGCAGGCATTGCTGTTTGACCTCATGCTGGGTTAGCCCATACTCACGGTCCCCTTAGAAATACAGCACCAACACAATCAATAAACCCTCCATCCTTCTTGTTTTTCTTCTCTCTGTCCCGGTACAATTATCCTTCCAATCATTAGTGGCTGCCTTCTCTGCTCCAGTGTCCCTAAACCCTGACATCCATATTCCACATCCCTTGGCATCAAATGTCCAGGCCCCAGCAATAGTAACTCACTGATCTCATTCTTCCTATTTCTGGACTTCCAGGAGTAGTGTTCTTATGTTTGATTTCTTGGATCTCCAGCTCCCAACAGCATTTTTCTATAGTGCAAGTCCTCAGAGGCACCACATGGATTTCCAAGCTTTTTTCTTTTTTTTTAATGCAAACTAAAAGTCTTTTAAACAGAGGAAATTCAGCCAAATGTAAAACCAACATTAAATGGCATTCAAGCAAATGGTACTTGAAAGAGAAGGGAAAAGATTTTCTTACATTCAAGGCTTCTCGAAATTTCTGAATCACTTCTCTCAACAGATTTTTGTTTTAAAAGGAATTATCTCAAATATTTTCCTTTTGCCATAATAACTGTAAATTATACATTTCATAATGATATCAGGTAAATAGAGATATATAAAGATTCAGAACATTGCTATTTCAGAATTGGACTATTTCCTATCTAAAGAATATACTATTCCAATTTCAAATTAGAAAGTCACCTTCAAAGGAGAAACACAGCTTTCTTTATGAGAATGTTGAAGAGTCCTGGTTCAATAATTTCTTCCAGAATTCCTTCAAATCTGAGTATTCATCAAAGCCAGCCTTTCCCAGAGAACTGGATAAATTTCACTGAAGGAGCAATCATGCAATAAACCAAAGTCCTTGAGAAACAGCAAAGTTCTTTATGAAAATAAAAAATAAAATCCCCTTTCTTTGCTGTGTAGCTGCAGAGGTGAGCTCAGCGAACATAAAGAAGTGTGTTGAATGGTGTCTGCTCTGGTTGATTCGTTATAGCCTACAATGCACAGAGGTGGGAAATCTTACTGCCTTCCAACAGCTTTCCCAGCACCTTCCCTCCCCTCCAGCCCAGGAGACATCGTGACCTGGAGAGCAGGAATCCTGCAGGGAATACTGTGACCTGGAGAGCAGGAATCCTGCAGGGAATACTGTGACCTGGAGAGCAGGATTCCTGCAGGAGACATTGTGTCCCAGAGGGCAGGATTCCTACAGGAGACATTGTAACCTGGAGAGCAGGATTCCTGCAGGGAATACTGTGTCCCAGAGAGCAGGATTCCTGCAGGGAATACTGTGTCCCAGGGAGCAGGATTCCTGCAGGGAATACTGTGTCCCAGGGAGCAGG
>JAYRBT010000054.1:4295248-4348355 GCA_036023395.1 Myiotriccus ornatus | reverse complement strand
GCTGCTGTTCCTGGCAGCAGGACTGAGCAGGACGCTGGAGCTGCTCCTGGGAGTGCCACACTCAGACGGGGTTGGATACAGGGAGTGCTGGGTACCAAAGTGGGGCTAACCACGAGCTGGTGTTTGTGGGGTGCAGGCTGACGGCTTGTTAGGTCAGACATCCCACCTCCAACAGAACAGTTTTATCTTCATGATGGGCTGAATTGTTGTTGGTAGCCAGTGGAGTGTGGCATTTGTGTAAATGTCATTACTAACTGAGTTAGCAATGCAATGATTGTGCCAGCTGTTATTTAATTACTTGTGAGATGGTTTTGGTACCCAGGACTGCCTGTGACTGGAGAGATTTGGGTCTTGCCCTAACAAATTGTGACAGGGAGATTTAGATTGGATATTAGGGTTGTCAAGCACTGGAAAAGGCTGCCCAGGGCAGTGGTGGAGTCCCCATCCCTGCAGGGATTTAAAAGACATGTGGATGTGACACTTGAGGACATGGCTTAGAGGTGGCCTTGGCCGTGCTGGGGGAACGGTTGGACTTGAAGATCTTGGAGCTCTTTTTCCACCTAAACAACTCTATGATCTATGAACTGCCCTGCCCTCCCCAGCAGTGGGGTCACTTCAGCAAGAGCTGAAGGTTATCCCTCCTGCACACATTTTCAACATCACCTTTTAAAGAAATGTTCTAATTTTTGAGAGTCCTTAAACTTGGTTATGCTTCCTGAAATATAGCAAACAGTCAAGAATCCCTGCTCAGTCAGGGCAGACCTCTGAAACCCTTGCTTTACAGTTTGCCTGGAGAGTACAGCACCAGGAGAGCACAGAATCCTTTGCTGCTGTTTTACAGTGCTGGTTTGATTATGCAGATAACCTGCACTTTCACTGAAACTGGGACTGGAACACAACTCTCCTTTACCCAGGGCTAGTGATTATTCCAGAGTTTGTTCCTCTTTGACACTACAAACCTTCCTCAACCTCAAAAAGGTTTGTTTCAAAGAACTGGCATTTTTCAACCAGAAGACTTTTAATGACAAAATTCCTGAACAGCTCTAATTATACCCTATGGCTCAGTCTGAGGGATAATATTGTTACTCTCGGTAAAATAACCACCCAGCATCCCATTCTGTGTCCCTAATCCTCAGGAACTTTGAGGGAGGAGCACTGGTGAGAAGCCCAGAAATTTAGGGGGCTGTTAGGTGAGCCTATGCTGCTTCTTGGAGAACCCTGGATAAATGAAACAGCTCCTGAGGGATCAAAGCTGGGCGGAAAATGTTACAAAAGCAACTGTTTCCCACGAGAGACAAAGGAAAACTGAGAGACAAAGGATGTGCCCACCTTACCTGTCCAGCCCCAGCCGAAGGAAGGCAGCAGCACGTGGGGCTTGGGCTCCAAGTGCCCACCAGGGCCACGGGAGGGGCCGTGCGTGGTTTGGGGTTTCCTGGCGCGTCATCCCGCCCTCCCACCAGCTCTGAGAGCAACTGGAGCTAACTTTCTAAGGAGGATAATTATTATTATTACATGCACATATATACATATAAACCCCCCGATCCCGTGAGGTTTCTTCAGATTGTCCCAGAAAGAAAACATTTTCCCTGTGTGGGCTGTGATTGGGAACACACGGAGCCGCCCCGCTCGCTCTGCTACTGATTACAGGGGGAGCAGAGCCCAGGGCAGGGGTTTCTTTAATCCCTGGCGTTTGGAGACTCAGCAGTGGAATTACCTGAGGAGGCTGGAGCATCCCTGGGGTGCAGTCTGTCACAGTCAGGCCAGGGTGGGGAGCCTCGGCTCATGCACGCGCGCTGGCAGCGCTGGGAGCCCCCAGGCGGGGAAGAGGCATTTCTCTGAATTAACGGCGTGGTGTGCGACACGTTAGCAACACGAACCCCTCAGTGAACCCCCATGCCCTCTGTTCCAGCTCACACCAGGTGAAAGCGGGCCGGGATACCTGCAGGAGCGGGGTGTTCAGGAATGCTGGCAGAGCAGCTTGTGCTGAGGGAGCTTTAATAGCTGCACATGGAGCTTTTGATTCTGGACTCGATTTGAGACAAAGCTGCCTTGAAGCAAAGGAAGCAAAGTTTCACTTTCAACCTTGCCCAAGGCTGCTACCCAGAGATGAAGATACCAGTGAAGAAGACTGAAATCTTAATTTAATTAACTATAATTCCCAGAGGGACAAGCTTGGGAGGTTTGGTTCAGAGCGTGTTTCCCTGAATCTGAGCTAAAGTACTGGCTTTCCAAGTTCCAGTTTCTGTTTGGCACAGGACTGAGACACAGACTGGATGTAAAGCTCAGATTCACTCAGATTTGCCCAAAGTATAAGGGTACACAGATTTGGCTCGTGTAAAAAATACATGTTTACATTTACAATGAATTTGGCCTTCTCCCACACTAAAAGGTATTTATTTAAACCTCTCATTTTGGTCATGTCTTTTCCATCTTATATTTCTTAGACTGCTGGGTCAAAAAGTGAGTAAACAGGTCAAATGTTTCATAAAAAATGGAATACAGAGGCAATGTGGCTAGGACTTGGACTCAAGAGCTCTAAATTAAGCATATTAGCAAAGACTGGTATGAATTACTATTTATTCTTATGCTCTTTGATGGTCTTTGCCTCCTTGAAGACCAATTTTTGGTTTAGACCAAGAAAGGACAGGAAAAGGAAATGTCCCAGCTCTTGGCAGCTGTGGAGATCCCCGAGTTGAGTTCCTGGAAGCACAAAAACCTCAGAGAGACGGGGACAATGAAAACAAAATATGAAGAAAGAAATAAAATCCTCATCAGGGCCCACCAAATTCAGCAGAAAAACCAGGCATGACCCCCACGGCTTTCAGGACAATTCCATGACTCCGAGCAGGGGCACAAACCCCAGGCTGCAGATGTGACAGTAGATTTCAAACTCGACTAATCACAAAAACAGTAACAAAAACATTCCAGGACTCTTCTGTAAGACATTTAGAGCATCTTGGGTCATTACACTTCCACAGGGGTGACAGATGTGTTTGACCTGGGAGCAAGGCCAGGGTGTTGTGTGCCACTGTACCCGTAAGGAAAGACTCCAGAGAGCGGGCACCGAGCACTGGCCTCACCTCTGTACCACACACCCTGCCTTCCTTCCATGGCTCCCTGTAAGGCTGAGAGAGGACAAAACTCTCCAGCGAACAAAAAAATTTCATTCCCCCCAAAAAAGGAAAGAAGGGTCTTGCTTCAAACCTTTTTTAAGAGCAATTTAGTGTGGCAAATAAAAGCCCAGCTAATTTTTAAATCAGTATGTAGCCAACTCAGCCACCCAGTAGCTCTGTCCTTGGGCAATATTATTGAAGCACACACAATCTATACTAAAGCGATCAGCTTCCCTCAGGCCTGCCAAGGGGATGCGTTAGGCGAGCCCAAAATATGACAGAAGGAAATTTATGTGCAACTTTTACACATAATATCTCATTATGACTCTCCCCAATCTTTCAATTTTAAAAATAAACGGCCTTTGTAATGATTTTACCAGGAGCACGTTGGAAGGGAGATTGAAAAAGGAAAGTGGCTCTGGCTACAGTTAATTCTTTTGCTCTTCTCCTTCTCTCGGGTTTTTCTTTAATTTTCCTGAAGATGTTTCCACTCAATTTAGGAAGAAATGGAATTTCCCCCCTCCCTGCCACCACTCTTTCTTTGTTATGCCCACGTTTTCAAAGAATGGAATGCCTGACATAATGAAGCCTATGTCAATAGCCAAGTCATTTTGACCAGTTGGTAAATAATGAAAGTTTCCACTTAATGTGCAAGCCAATTTACCCAGGGGACAAGAGCTTGGCCCCCTCCCAGGCCATCCCTCTCACACTGCACACAGCTGAGGGCTCTGCCTTGGGGAAACCAGAGCTCAGCTGGGACTGGAGGCAGACGCTGCTTTGCCACGAAGCACACACACTTTTGGACACTAAAGAACTGACTGCACAATCATGTCAGCTGGTGCTTGCAGGATCAGGCCCAACATGGAATTGAAAAGGGTGGAGTAAATAATTGTGCACAGGCAAGAGGGGGAAACCCCAGTGCTGACTGATCTGCAGAACACAGGTGCCAGAGCTGAGCTCCAGGACTGGGTTTGATAAAGAAAGGGTAACACTGTTCCTTCCTTCTCCACTGAGATGCCACTTGTTGCAGGATTTTCTTCTGTTTCATTGTGGGCATCAGCAGGAATGACTCTGTGTGCTATTCCTGCTCCACAGACCACAGCCCGAGAACCCACGGGAGGAGCGTACCTGAAGTGAGAATCAGCTGTGAGCATTTTCGGGAACAACCTCCTCCTGGGGGGGTAAGGAAAACAAACAAAGCCAAACTCTCACAGTTCTGCTGGTAGCAGAGTGGGATGTCCTCAGAGTGGAAAGCAGAGTCGCTGCCAATGTACACTGAGTGTGGGGAGAGCGTTCCCAGGGCGGGCTGAGGGGCAGGCGACCATTGTCAGGCAGAGAGAACTGGAGCAAATGGAAAAATATCCCAACCTGTCAAAAAAAAAAAAAAAAAAAGCAGCTTTTTTGTTAACACCATGTTTCCTTTGCATCCCAAATTCCCCAGTATCTTCTCAGGAGACAAGAGTTCTTATGCCTGTTTCTCTCTGGTTCATCTCTTCCCCCCTCTGAAGTCCAGGACAGGGCCCTGCTTTTAACCATGTTTGCTTCATTCATTCATACACTGCTGCTTGCTTTTCCATAGGACTGCTTGGGTTTCATTTTGGATGCGCTTATGAAACCAGCAGTGAAGTTAGTGGTACCAAAAATGCGTAAATACCTTCCAAAGGACTCCTCATTCTCCTCAGCAAGTTGACATTTCTCCAGTGCATCCATCAATGCCTGCCCTCATGGAGCCAGTGGCTGATCCCTTCCCTGGGGTGGCTTTCAGCCACATCTTTTCTCTCAGGGATGAGCTATGGATTATTTGAGTAATTCTGGAGAAACCATAAAAATATTAAAGCTGGATCATGAAGTAAATAAGAAGAATGTATATATATTTACTAAACGGCCATGACAAAAATAAGGTCAAAAACCACAGATAGTAGAATTAAAAATACACATTTATGCAAGAAGATTGTGTATTTTCATTGTACTTCTTATGTATTAGTTCTACATTTCAAGAGATAACTTGGTTTAGGCAAGGTAAAAAACCCTCTTGAAGAGAAGGCTTCAATTTCTGTGGAAATACAAAGCACTGGACACATCCCAAACCCATTTTTCCATTTGCAGTGTGAAGAGTCTTTTGTATTGAGTTGGTATAATTGCATCCACCACTACAGAAATCAGGCTTATCTTTGACATATTTCCTACATGGAATATGAACACATACTGCTTTCCAAACACATTGATTTCCAAAAGAAAAGACTGACTAGAAAGAACATTAAAGAAAATTTGAGAAAGAACATTAAAAAGAGCAAGAGGCTGGGAATGAGGACAGAGGAAGACAGGAGAGCAGAGTACACTGTGGTGGGGCTATTTCAGCCTCATCTGCTCTTCTGGAGACCTCCCATCCCAGGCCAGTGTCACACCTTTACTCCTGGCAGTCTGACCACAGAGGGGACCTGGTCTGGCCCTTGGTCCCAGTTACCTAAGGCAGCCAAACAGTTCAGTGACTGCTTGTGGTTTCAAATCCCAGAACCCCTAAAGCACAAATACAGGTTTCAAATGCGAGGCTGTGACCTCTCCACTCACCAATAAAACATGCCCAAAGTCATAATAAACAAAACATTACAATTCAGGGTGGCAAGGCATAAACCAGTCATATGTATTTTCTTTCTGGCCACTTAAGCAAATCTTAGCCTTTACCAAAAACTACCTCAGTGAACTAAGTTAGCAAAACAATCCTGATTACAACATAGGTTAAAAAAAAAAGTCAAATAAACTTAACCTAGAGTTTCTCATGGGATGTTTTATGTTCTTGTTGTTGCAGAGCAGAATATGAGCCAGGATAAACATGGAAGGGACACAAGTGTGATAATATAATGACACCTTTTATTAGCTGAAAGAAGGAAAAAGAATAACAGAACTTTAGATACATCAAAGGTCTTTTTTCCTCACTTTCAGGATGCAGAAAGGAAAAACCACAGCGTGTATATCCCTGACAATGCTCATCTTGTCAGGAGCATGAACTCACGTTGTTGGTGTTTCATGTCTCTGGACAGACAGCGAGGGAGGGGCGAGGGGAGAAAAAGAGTGGCTTTGTAGGAATGAAGGACCTGGCAGCTGGTTATACAAGGATCCGAATTTCCAGGTCACACTTAACAGCACGAATAATAAACTGCAGAGAGCTGCTGGCTCCTCAGGGTGACACTGGGGTAACCTCGCTCAGCTGTTTCCCCGGGGCCAGCGGCGGAGCTCCCGCCGATCGCGGCCAGGGAACGAGCACAGGCAGATTTTTAGGAAATACTGACTTCTGCAGGAAATGCAGATGGGCACTCCTGTGTGTCTGAGGCTCATCACAGAGGGGACAAGATTCAGAGCTGCTGGATAAAACAAAAAACCCCGGGCAAAACAAATAGGAGGAGATAAACCCAACAGTAAAAGAGATGGGCTGGCACTCCGGTGTCTGCTGCTTATCATCAGACACAGCAGAGTTGGTGCAGTGGGTTAATGATTTCTTTTCCATCCTCTTACATCTTTTTCAGCCCCTGCCATCATTCATTATAGCATCCTTACTTTGTTACTCAGATTGACAGAAGGGGAATAAACTTTACCCTGCAGGTGTTTTCAGGAGAAAATATCTTTTCCCCAGGAACTGGATACTAGATCTGGTGAGTAATAGCTATTTTTTTCCCAGCAGTTCATGACACTGTAGTAGCAGACACTTTTTGCCTGGCTGTTTCAGATATGCCCACCTATGCTAAAAACCATACTGTGAATACACATTTTTAAATGTAGGACGTATTTCAGAGCAGTAGGTTAGAAAGCACATTAAAAGATCTGTCCCTTACATCAATTTTAAAGCATTACATTTTGTCATCCTTGGTGCAGACAGACCAAGAAGCTTAATATGTATTTATCACACAAGAACCAGATTAAGTCCATTTTACCCTTTCAAAGTAGATCTCAAACTTCCTTAGCAATGCTGACATTTTTTTCAATTGACTAAAATAAAAAAGGGATTAATAGGATTTAGGGTGACTGGAAAGAAGGAGCCATCTCTAAAAGAGATTTCAGAACACAGGCAAGGCAGAGGAGATGGAGAGGCCTTTCCCAACACTTTGCTTTCTTGTTAATACCCCACCTTCATTTAGTGCAAAACTGATGCCAAATGACTTCTTTCTCTCAATGTTAGCATACATACATAAAAAATGTGTATAAAAATGTGCATAAAATATGTATATAGGGATTATATATACATATATAGATAGATGCAAAAAGGGAAAGCATGAGGAGCCTAATGCAGGCAGGTTTTAGGAGGCAGCCAGCAAAGGGCTGAAGGAACAGGAGAGAAATCATCAACTAATCAGGGCTTTCAGAAGCCAAGGACAGTTCAGCATTTGAGAGGGGGACAGGGAGGGACACCGACACCTCACAGTGGTTGCAGGGGCTGATGGAGAAGCCACAAGCCTTGCTTGCTGCAGTAGTAAGCTAAATAAAAATTAAATTTTTGTAGGGATTATACAGCTTTTATTTAACAATTACTCTGCCACTAATGCTAACATGAGTTAGATGTTCACTTTTGTGGAAGGTTCACCACTGGCACAAGGACACAGCGAGAATGCCAGGTTGCAAAGTACCTCTGATATCCAGTTAACATATGGGAAATGTCACAGAACATAGTCCATAGACTTTTTTATATTTCTTTGCCACAGAAAACTGTGGAGGATGAATGTTTTTGGAGACAAGGCCTAGGGAGTAGGCCAAGCAACACGATGTCCAACATCAGCTTTATCTAAGTGCAGTGGACCCTTATCCAGCTCTGAGTTAAAATAGTGCTCTTTGCAATAAACATAATTAAAAAAAAAACAAAAAACAAAAAAAGGAAACCCCTTTTGTTGCCAGTTTTGGGAGGAGGTGGGGGGATGGTTTCTACCATAAGAGTAGCTGTAGTTCACCTGTGCAGATATTGCTGCTTACACAACAGCTGAAATGGGCCTTGCACGGGAAATGCAAAAGAAAGTGAAATACATGAGTGATCTATAGCACTATTTATTGTAGCAGCTTTGGGTCATTCCACAGGTCACATATTTGCTTTATTGGATTAGCAGTGAGCACATGTGTGCATCACACACACAGAGCAAATTCTTGTCTCTTTTGGTCTGGCTTTTTGGCAAAGCAGCAAGAAAACCCCATTTCTCCTTTACCAGGGCAGGACAGGGACAGAAAGCTTTGCCCCAGCACCTGCCATCCTCATCCCAAATCCCTGCCCCGCCCTCCTTCAGCCATGCACAGGTGTCCCCTCGTGTCCCACTGTGGTCCCATTAACCTGGGCCACTGCTTTAGCCTCCCCCTAAAGCCATTTGTGCCACGCAGACTGGGCAACCAGGCACAGCCCTGGTTTTATGGAAATCAAAGACAAATCTCCCATTTCTAGCACGATTAGCTGCCCTAAATCTCCGTCACTAGTGCAGCTCTTTAAGAGCACAGTAATTCTCCACCAAATTGAATCTTCCCTGACAATTGGCAGCACATCAGAGACAATTCACAGGCATATTTTTTCCCCTTTCCTAACGGGAAATAGGGCTTGTGTTACATTTACAGTGACCTGGAGCTCCAGGGGCAGACTAATATCTTACCTAAACAAACAGACAGTATTTCTTCTCTGACACAGGCAGATGGTCTGGGAAGGAAAGCCAACTTGGTTGTGGCCTTCCCAGCTCCCAGCAGCAGAGTGGGAGGTGTCAACAACATGCAAACCTGTGAACACCAACTCAAGGATCCTCAACACAGCCCAGGATGATGGTTCAGGAGGTCTGGAGCTGTGGGTCACTGTTTGCACTTGGTCCCTGGTTTTGTTTTAATAAATGACCATTGCCTCACTCCCGTGGAGCTCAGCAGGGCCCCCTCTCGCAGTGAGAGCTGGGGGTTTCATCGCTCAACCCCTGGTAAGGCAGAGGGGACCCAAACAGCCCCTTCTGCCAAACCTCTCCACCTCCCTGGAGTCTGCAGCATTTTCCCAGGAGGCTCCCACTTGCCTTTGTGGGGACAGGGAGATAATGCTGGGCTTTATTTGTGGTGGATTTAAAAAAGCAAACTCCAAACTGTGTGAAACAATTCTGGGGACGGTAACTTGCAACAGATGTCACAATTGTTCAATGTCCGACTGACAAGAGAGCCTTCAGAAATAATAAACGCCTACATGTGCTTGCAAGACAAATAGTATTCAGATCCTATTTTTCTTGGATTTCCCTCCCCTATACACTACTGTCTGCTCTGCCCTGAAGTGATAGCCTGTTCATCCCTTGTAAAGATCAGAGAAACAAACCCAAACTGATGGGGAAATCTGCCGATTGCCAAACTCCACACCACACGTGCATCGCGCTAACCATGCACATGAAAAGCAGAAGTGAAAAGAAGTTTCACACCCATTAATTCCAAGTGCCAAAGGCACCAGAAAATCCTGTTTCAATGGCTCACCTATCCCAGTAACAGAATTCACCTCTCTGCTGCCCAAACTCCTACTCAGCTCCGCAGCAACTGCTGTCCTGGTATAAACAGGCTTTGCACTACATCCTCAGCTTCCCCCACTGTGCACAGCATCAGGCCTCCTGAAGATGCCCTGCCTTCAGGATACCCAAGGAGAGCACAGTTTACAGCTGAAGGCAATGTCTCCCAGTCTCAGATATTTTTGGTTTCCGAAATACTGTGAAGAAACAAAACCTCTGCAGCTCCTCCCCTGCTTGTCTTTGCCCCCATGGCAGTGAGGGAGTCACAGCAAGGTGGAGGGACTCCCTGGTAGCTCAGGGTGAGCACCAGTGCAAGGGAGTCCCTCTATGCAACACCTTCCTGAGCCCTGACCCATCCCACAGCATTCCTGTCTGCATCCAATACAGAAAAAATATGCTTCAGGCTGCTGAGAGCCAGACAAAGTCTGCCTTCACAGAGGAAACCAGAACAGTGGCAGGAGGAGTGAAACCCAAAGTTGGATAAATGTCTGTAGCAGAAAATATTCTCTCAGGGAGCAGCACAGACACGGTGTCAGGCGAGGGAGCGATGCTGCTGGAATGACTGGCTCTAAGCTGTTGTTTTGGCTTTTCAGTGCAACCACAAGTCTGTTCATGTTAGGCACAGACCTCTCTCTCCCTGGTTATTTCCAGGAATCAGCCATCAGCAGTTGACAATTAGAAGAGCAGTGTGTGAGCTGTGGCTGCCCAGTCTCCGCAGGTCTGAGGCTCTTGGGTCACTTTTTTTTGCAAGAGAAACAGCTGTTGACCTTCGTTTTTCTGTGTCACTCATGGCCATGGTGTTGGACAGAGGTATTTTAGGATGACCATATCTGTTTACACCAACAGTTACAACATATCCCCTACAAATCTCACTGTTAGATGGACGAACAATGTGCCAGCCAGCCGTCCCTCCCACTTGTGTGGATGCTCTCTAATCACCCCCTTCAGTAATTGGGCTAGTCCAGGGTTGAATTTGGGAAAGCAACTGAATTTTAACTCCCTGAATCTATTTTGGGGCCCCCAAAACCTCTTGCTGAAGCTCAGTGAAACCCTATGCCAGCCTCAAACGAGTGAGAATTTTCTGTGACTGCATCCTGTGGTTTCAGCTGGTTTTGCAATTAAGTTTGTGTCCTACTTTCGGTCTGAATTTCAGCTGATGCCATGCTCAGCTCAGATAAATCAGAACTCTAAAATGAAACTCAACCCTCTATAAGCCTCTTCTCTGAACTAACTGTTGCCCTACACCTTATTTTTTTGTTGTTATTCTTTTCCCCACCTCATTTCCAGTCAAGTCAAACTCTCCTCTAGTCACTCCTCTTTCCTTCACGGCACAAGTGGAAGGAGCCTCCCAGAGTGTTTGGAGGTGGCTATTGGCCTTTCCTTCCAAATGCACATTAATCAGTGGCTTTGCTTTCAGCCCTCAGGTATTCCTGAAAATATAAACTCGAGAAGCTCTGTTCTCCATGGATGGGCTCTGAATCCTGGGCTCAGTATCCCCCAAAAATCCAGCTGGTGTGCACACACGGATGGTTTCTGCCTGTGCATCAGGAGCCCAGCAAATATGACAGTGTTTGTGCAGCCTGAGAAGCCCTTTCTTACCTTCTGATAGTCCAGAGGATGAAGAAGTAGGAAAGAAGAACAAGCATTAACATGAAGAGGAGGGGTCATGTGGCTCACATCCTTCAAGGGCTCAAGGGCTTCACATCTTTGCAGGATCCTTCCAGGAGCCAGAGGTCCCGGGGCAGAGGCCACTCGTGTGCAACGCACTTTGGGAGCTCTTGGTTTGTTCTTTTGGTTTTGCAACTGAACGTGTTGCCTCCATCTGTGCAAACAAGGAGCAGAGAAATTTAACATTACAGGCAAAATACAGGAGAGGGAAGGAGAGTTGAGCAGCTTTTGGCTACACAGCAAAGAAACTTGGTGGGATTTGGGCTTCGACTCAGTCACGTCCCCATTTTTCAATTCAGATGACAAAAAAGAGCAAATGCCCAACAAAAGGGGGTAAGAGAAAGACCTTTAAAGGATTGTATCTTCCAGGCTAGCAACATAACCTGTGAGAACTCAGTCTGATTTAAATGTGGAGGGAATGTGCCTGGGACTCTAAATAACCCTGTGGTACCTGGGAGTACCTGAGGATCTGCCCAGACTGCAGAGGAAGGGCGCCCTGCTGCAGGTCTGTCATGCTGGGCACCCCAGTGCAGATCCCTGTCACAGCAGATCCTTTCTGGCCTGTATTTCCTGAAGTGGAAATTGGGATTGAGGGAGTTCTGTTCCAGCATCTGCAGGTCCTATGATGGAGTTTGGCCAACTGGATTAAAAGTAAAAATATCAATTTACAATGTTTTTAAACGTATAAAGGAAATTATTAATGATGGACAAATAGCAAGTATATGTAGTGAGTAGAAAAGAATGACTGAAAAAACCCTAGAAGGCCTTACAAGCAGTTGGCATTGATTCAGGCTGGGTATTCATCTAGATACCAGAAGTCTTCCCCCAAAACAAGAAAGCTGTGGAAAAGCTGGAGAAGTTTCCTTTTCTTAGCTGTGAGTGTGAGCCAGTATATGGTTCTAATTTTTTTTAAGCTATCAGATAATAGCAGATGCAGAAGCTTTCCCTGAGACCCTCTCCCTCACACATGCAGACATACACCACCCGAATCAGATCCAAACAGGATGGTGTGGGCAGAACAATGGGAGGCAGCGTCTGGTGCTGTAAAACAAAACACAGAAGGAAAAAGAGAAAGCACAAGCAAAGTGGCCAAGTAACTGTCTCCTTGTCTCCTTCCCTCCTCCACCTTTTTTTTTGGTAGCTTGATTGAAAACGAAACCTCAAAGCAGATCTTTGGGGTGGGGAGTCAGGGCAGGAGAGGAAGGAGGAGATAACCTGCAATTTCCTTAGACCAGTCTCCTGCATTTTCACAGAGGTAATTTGGTGAGAGCAGCTGGGCAATGGAGCTCTATGCAAGCCCAAACTCCCTAAAATAAAGAGGAACATCTGATGCCATCCATGGACGTTGATTCCACTTAAGCAAGGTTCTTTTCTATTCAGTATCAACAGCATTTATTATTTTTCTACTTTGAAATTGTCAGGCAGTGAGTCACAGAGTGAAAAAAATGTGATGTGATTTATGTTACCCATCTTGCACAGGCAGTAATATAAAAGGTGTAAACAATATATTAGTGCTGTCATTCCTGTTGGCATATTATTAAGAGTAATCAAGAATCCACTAGATTCCTCTGTCACATCCCACTACAACATCTTTGTCCATAGAAAATACATAAATTGTGAAAGTAATTGAAACAAGTGCAGGAAAGGCTCATGGATTACATGCTCCTGGATCTGAAGTCAACTTCAGGTCTACTTTGTTCTCTTTTCTTTTTTCCCATATATTAAAAAAGAAAAAAAAATAGTTGCAATGAAAAATCAAAGGCAAAATGACATGAAAATGTTTCACACCACACAAATACATGAGATTTGTCCTGCCAGCATAAGTACGTGAGGAACCAGCCATGTGCTCTACCCTTTTTATTCCTCTTAGCTGTGTAAACTACTCAAAACTGGAGGGCACATGTCATTTACACTGACATGCAAATCATTACTGCTTTGTCTGCCAGGAAATTTGTGTAAACCAATGCTGAGTCCAGGTTCATTATATTGACATTTTTACCAACAAGTAAATTGAAAGGTTACCTTGTTGACATACCAGATGTTATGCAAACTGCTTTTCAAACCATGGTTTCCATACATCTCTATAAATAAATAAATTAGACGCTTACAAATGGTGTGTGAATCAATATATGGTAAATCACCCGTTTATACACACATAGCAAAAACTACTGTGTGTAAACCCCATATTTCACACAATGTCAAAACCTCCTTTTCCACCCAGTACTTTTCATTTTCCTGAAAATAGCTGTCATCTATGTAAATGTTTTCCCTCAAGACCAACTGTTCTTCGTGGTAAGAAGAGTGCATGGAAACCTGGGTGCCTGAATTAGCACATGGTGTTATCAATGGGAGCTAAGAATCCAAGTGAGAGTTATGCTACGACACAGCCTTAAGGATTTGAGTTTCTGTGTCTCAAAGAGTAGATTTGCATGTGATAAGTTCAGGCACACTCAGTTTTTTAATATGGATTTGTTCCAGTTTGGATTAAGCCTCAGGGTATTTTGACCCCCTCCTTCTGCATTTTTTCCCTCCTTGACTCATCTCTAACAACAAAAATAAGCAAAATGCTTTTTGTCCAATGAGATACTTATTTGAGACTGACTCTACCTTCTTGCAGATGCAAATCAGGACTGAGCTTGTCAATACAGTCTCTGTGAAGTACCTGTGGTCCAGAATGAAATCATAAGGGTTAATAATGTAATTTTAAAATGGTGCTGCACTCCCTCAGCCCTCAAGAAGGGCTGACCCAAGCTTAGCTTAGAAAGGCCTTCAGGTACCTCAGGCTCCATTAGTGCAGGAGAGAAAATGGTGCTTAGTCCCTTATTCATCAGTGTCTCCCACTGCAATCATTATTTCTCTACAAGTCCCCTGCAGTGCCCGTGATTTCTTGACACGCCCAGTTTGCAAAGTATGAATGGATTCCAGTGTAAATCAGGGCAAAACAGATTAATTTTCTAAATCTCCAGTTGCAGAGAAATGAGATTTCTTGGAATGACGGTGATGCCTTCTGCCAGTTGCCTCATCCCCTAATCAAAGAAATGTCATAACAAATCAGGACCTTATATACATTCAACATACAGACACAGAATGGTTTCAATACACTCCGAAAGGCTCCTCCAAGCTGGAAGAAACCTTGATCCATGCAGCCCCTTCTCAACCAGCTGTGACACAGGGCTGTGTCTTTCCCACTTTATAACTCTTTGCTGAGTGCTCATTCTGAAATTGTTTCATAACCACATGAATTTGGAGTTTTCATTTCACCCTTGGAAGAAATGTAGAGTCTGGCACGCTGACAAGTATAACAGTGTGTAAAAGCACAATTAACTTATGCTCCCACCCCATTTTTTTACATTTGTAAGGAAGCCCTGAGATTTCAGAGCGATTGTTTTCACTTCAGAGCCAGCAGCACACGATCCCTTCACTTCATCACAGTGCCGTGCAGAGCTCGGGCACCGGCACGGCCGGTCCCACCGCCGGGCGGGAGAGCTCCCAGCACATCCTGCTCCTTCCCCAGCTCCAGCCTTCTGAACAAGGGGAGTGGCAATTAAAAAGGCCAACTGGAGTCAAACACAGCGCTAACAGGCACTGTAATCCCCAGGGGTTTCTTTAGTACAACCAACTTTTCGTTTCAAAATATGGATTTGTCTATTCATAAACAAGCAACACCTTGGAGAATAAAGATCAGACAAAGTTTTGCAATATGTTCAAGCAGAATATGCTGTAGTTATCTGCTTGCCAAGTATTTTAAGACCTTGGATTCTCAACTCACCTTGATAAAAGAAAGACAGCTGAAAACAGTTTCAGACACTCCATGTTAAGAACCCAACTACAAATGTTTATGAACTTTGGTTTCCACCTGATTTCCAAAAACAGTTTAGGAGAGCAAAGGTAATTGTCAATGTTTGCAGAATATGGTCCCTTCTCTCTGACTAGTGACACCATTTAGAGGATCTCCATTGCATTTCATCATCTTCCTGGTGAATGTAGACCCTCAAAACTTTTTGTGAATCTTCCAATGTATCTTAGCCATTATCTGTTTTCCTTCTAGTCACCCTTGTATTGATCTATCTTTGGCAGCTACATGTAGATATCTCACTAGCAAGTGGTGCTAACACAGATCAGAGGGGCTTTCAGATTTAATCACCTTAATAATCGCCTTAATAATCTTGAGTCAAGAAAAAAAAAATCCCTCCAGAGTTCATCTGTCTTAAATTCTCTTAGAGTTTGTTTTAGATATCCACCAGGCTTGCCACGTCTGAGGAAAAATAGTTTAAAACCACTATCAAGAGACTGTGACTTCAGAACCACCACCCCTTGGATCGTGGATGGAGCGAGGCACCAGCCAGGTATCACATTTCCAGAGCCAGTCAACAGCACTGCACATTTGCTTTGCCTTTAGCACCAATACCATACAGACATTCTGCCAGACACAATCATCTGTATCCAGCCTGGTAACTTATAAACTATCCCAAGCACATGGTCTGAAGAGCCTGGCTGTCAAAAGAGGAACAGCCAGCTGCAGCAATGGATAAAACTGCATCTGAAAGCAGAACAAAACACCACCACGCTGAGCCTTTGCCCAGATCTGTGTAGGGCTTTAAAACTCTGTTTAAATACACAGATAAATAAACAAAAGTATTCTGCACTCCCAGTGGTTGGAAGAATCAGAAATTATAAGCAAAATACACCTATACTCACGAGACAAGCAAAGGAGACTGGCTATGTTTTATAGTGGGAGGCTTTGCTCTGTGGATTCTGATTTTTTTTTTTAAATGGATTGCTCATTTTTAATGGAGTTCTAATGAAACACCCTTAAGCTCTGCAGTGGTTTGCATCTACGACTAGCAAGCCAAATACCAATCTGTTTTGTTTTGCAAGTAGCATTAGAGATAAGAGAGGGTAAGATCATGCCCTGGTTTTACAGGGCTGTAAGAGGCACTTAGGGGCCATGCAGTCTCCTGCTTGGCTGCCTAAAGCCTACTCTGGTCATTAAATAACGTGAAAGCCTTACAATAGCAGCTGGTGACTAATCTATTCCCTTTGTACAAATGTTTTACATTTGTCACTATAACCACTGCAGAGACACGGCTCTGCTCTCCCAAACATTGAATCTTGCCCAGATTTTTTTTTTATTTACTCGAAACTGCACCCTACAAGTCACCACTTGCCAAATACTATCACAACATGATGAGAGCTTACATCCTATGGCAAGGATGAGCAAAGAGATCATAGTCACAGGATCTTTAGGGCACCAAGGTAAGAAAAAACATCTTAAGCAGGAAAAAGGAGTGGGAAAGATGACAAAGAAGCTCTTTCTTTAAACAGGGTGGAACTGTACTTTCCAACAGAAGTTTCTCTCAGTCTGGAAGTAGAAAATAACCCAAAGTTTTGTGTCAAGAGGTAAAAACAAACCAAACCAAACCAAACCAGTAGTTCACTGGGAGTTGAGATGCACCACAGACACACCACAGCCAAAGTTCTCTATTGTGCAAGTCACAGCTGAGGTCTATCAGACACTGGCTTTCTGCTTTCCAGACACACAGGTCCATATTTCCCGTATTTCATGTTTCAAGAGATCACATATGAATTGCACGTGAGAATCACACGCACCAAACATGTTGCTGTTGGTCCAGTGCCTTTTCCCTCTGATTAAAGAAATAATACTGCATTTTTGGACATCCCAGGACATCTGTGGGTCATCCAAGGCAAATGGCAAATCATTGCACTGAGTCACTTCTCCAGACGAGTTTGTGACTTACACAGTGAAGAAGAGCCTGACAGCGACTGTGAACCTGGACTTGGCCCTGAGTTCCTGGAGGAGTACCAGCAGCCTCCTTGTTCTAAAGAAATTGTAATTGTTCACCTTCCACTCTTTGTGGTCATTTATATCTTTTATAGTGGCCTACTTCCAAGTAAAGGTCCAAGCATTAACCCTTCTTCCACCACTTTAACTGCACTTCTCCATTTGCAAGGAGGATCAACAGAGGAATATTTGTTCTGCAAGTGGGAGGGACTCCTCTTTCTTTCTTTGGGAATGGGTGGGCAGACACCTTTTTCCATTGTAGGTAAATATGTGCAGAGAGCACAAACCCACAGCTCTCTGGCCAACGCTGCCTGAGACAAAACAAGCCTATGCAGGAAAAGGAAACACACGCTGGTCTGCAATTCAGAGCACACACTCCCCTTCTCCTCGGACTGTTTGCCTTTCGGGCAGTAGTATGGAGAGTTTTACATTATAATCCCTCAGAAAATCAAAAATCCCAAGCAACAGAGAGGATGAAACCTTTCGTCTACTTGCACAGCTTAGGACCAAAGATTATTACAGTCCTTGTCTTGAGTAGTCTCTGGTAGTGTCTTTATTCAGGAAGGGAGAAGAGACAAGATTGATGCCTAAAGCTGGTCAAAGTGTTGTAGCAAAGATTTCACCAATATCTCCTCTTTGATCAACCAAAATGTTCCTCAGCTCTGTACTACTTGCTGCAAAATCTAGTGGTTTAAAATACCCTTCTCAAACTATAAAACCACTGCAAAAACATTTAGATGTTTCATTTTCAAGTTTTCAAAAGGAAATATTGGCATTTTTCAATCATAATTTTAAACTTCTTGGTTTTTTTTTTTATTTAAAGCTTTAAAAAGTTAACAATACCAATTAAATGAACAAAAATTAAAGTAAATTTCTCATTTGGCTAAGGAAGTAAGGCTGACAGCTTTTCAGTTCACACACTTTCTAAAGACAGATTGTTTTGAATACATTCAAAGTTCTTCACAAATATTTTGCTGCATGTTTTCAGAATTGTCAGAACACAAAAATAGCCAATTATTCACATAGCTGTGCCAGTAAGTTCTATGACTGTGAAGACTCATGAGGCCTCCAACAGCTGTATTCCATCTAATTCTCCTACTTCAGCTTTGGTTTCCTATTGGTTTGGCAACCCTGAAGGTCCAGAATATCCTGTGGATAACATTAGGCACGAGAACACAGGTAGAATTTAGTCTGCCTGAAAAACAGCTCTGAATTCATGGACATTTTCCATCTCCTGCTGGTCTTCCAGGAATGGTGCCACTCTAACCTACCTCCTTCTCCTCTCTGACTATGATTGGGTTCCAGTGGCACAACTGAGCTCTGCAAATGACACTGAAATCCATATATGAACCACAAAGGTGCCAAGAATGAGGCAGGACTGGCATCAGGTGAAGGCAGGGAGAAGCATGCCAAGGGAAAAGAAACCTAGGAGTGATGAGTCAACTAAATTCTCAGAAAGCAAGTAATGAGATGGGATGGGAGATGCTCTGGGGACAAAAGGAGATATGACTCACAGGGAAGTCACATGAAATGTAACTGTTGCCCAATGTTCTCTGCCATGTCCTCGCAGAGGTATCACTAGGAGGAAACTGCTAGATGTGTGTGGTCACCTCTTCCCTGGAATTCATCAGGGACTGAAAGAGGAACTAAACATGGCTCTGCAAAATTTGTGCTTTCTCGCAAACCTCCCATAATGTTGCATTTTCCAATTCAGGCTCAGCTGTGGAGCTTTCTTTTGTGTCTTACATTCAGTACCTATTATCATAGTCATTTAGCCCCAAATCGAGAGCTCCTTTGGAATAAATCTCTGACTGTTGGAACAATTATTGCCAAATCACACTCTGTCCAAGAAGCTGAAAATCTAAATGTAGGAAAGAGAGAGACAGAGACAAACAAACAAGACTGCAAGAGACCTGTGGGACAACTGTGATAAGCAGGAGTCCAGGACATCGTGTTCCCTGGCACTGCCAGCTCCCTCTGTAGGCACTGTGGCAGAGGAGAACTTTATTCTCTTCGTCCAGAAATAACCTATATTTTGAATGTTTTGTTATAAATCTGGTTTGATCAGACACACAATCTCTGGAATGAGAATAAACATAGGCTGTCTTAACAGACAAATAGCTCATTGAATGTTTATCTTCAAGCTGTCTTTCCCAAACAGTTTTATAATCTACACACACGCATTTAATTGTATGCTTTAAATGAAATGGCATTCACACTGTGCCTTAGCCCCACCATCAAAAAAAACTCTCTGGATAATTGAGACATTTTTATAGAAAACAATTTTAAAACTAGAAGTGGACATGATCTTGTAACTGTTTCTGGCTGTGAGATCACAGGAATCAGATCTGTGCTGCACCTACTGCCTGAGGAAGCGAAGATCTTTCTTATATGAAAATAGGGTGAAATCAAGAAGTTGACGAAGAACCACAAATGACACCATCAAAACTTATTTCTAAGATAACCCACATGAAACTAAACTTGGTGGAAATACTGCAACTAGTATCAGTAGAGGCAAGCCCTAATGACAGCAGAGACAGTTTTAGAAGGTAGATGTGTTGGCATATTTTATTTACACGGCAGAACTTTGAGATATTCATATGCAAGGTCTGGTTAAAGTGAAGGCTCTGTCTGTGAATCAGCCCCAGAACTTGGTGTGCCCTGTTCTGTTCCCCCCAGGACAGTGGCTCACACCCATAATGGAGCCTCTCCAGCACCACCTCCAGTATGAGAGATTCTTTTCTCATTCTTCACAGCCTGTAGCTCAGAACACCAAACCATTTTTTCTTTAGGTAACTTGTTCAAATCACCTCTGAGTAATGGTGAATTAAAGCATTTACCATCAAACAAAAAGTCTGGTGGCTGAAATAAGATGCCAGTTGCATCGAATCAGACTTCAATTAGGCACACTTTAATAACCTGTGTGACTGCCTGTGCTAAGAGACCCACCAGCACAGCGACCCAAGAGCAGTGCTGTACCACCAGCATTGCCTAAAGCAGGCTGGAAAAGGCCTGTCTGACCACTGCTTCCCTGGGGACCTCTAGGGAAATGAGATGTACCTCATGAGCTTCTCAATCAGCAGAAATTGGAAGAAAAACAAATAAAACAGTTGGTGGTCTCAACTGTGTTTCTTGTGGGCAGTCACCCATGTTGCAAAAGCTTTCCTTGTGATGGGCACTAATTGCTCTCCCTTGTGAGAGGTCTTAGTCAAGAAGTGAAATTACAACAGAGAGTAAAGGTCAGGATGACAAAAGCATTTAGATGCCTTGCCCCAAATAAGGAGACTGAACATCCACCAGAACTTATGGGGATGTTGGTCCTTATGTAGGAATTGCAACCTGGACTCACCTGACCCACAAATTTGGGTAGTCAGAATGTTGCTGTTTCAGGTTTTGTACAGTGGAGTAAGAAAGGCACCTCCAAAATCAGATCAGAGCTTCTGTGGGACACTCAGCCTCCCTGAAGTTGCCCATCTCGAGCATCAATCAGAAAGAAAGATCATCACTAAAACCTCGGAAAGCTGCCCAGTCTAAGATGTCCTGAATCTTGGGCTGTTCATCTACACCACTCTGCAGAGCAGCCCTGATTGTAGGATATGTCTCACCTCATCCTACTCTCTGAAATACAAGCCTCTAGTTTGACCTGGTCTTCCTCATGCTCCTTAGGGGAAAGCCCTTCTTCATTGACCGAGAGGGACCTTTCACTTGAATTTGAGCTTCTTTGAACTGAGCTTGCTCTTTTTTCTCCTCTGGATGGTCTGTGCAGCATGAATGAACCTCAGAGATGTTGCCAGGTTGGAGAGGAACATCTTGAATTTTGAATTTGAGACCTTGATTTCTGAGTCAAGCATTGGTGAGTTGACCCAGTTATCGGAAGACACCAGGCTGAGAGGCACACACCCTCTCTGCTCTGAAATTCATGGAGAAGTATCTAAAGCAGAGTGAAAAAGCAGTTCTGAAACTGCCCATTTTGAAAGAAATGAGCTGAAACAGGCAGGCAGTGATTCTCAGGCACAAATGTTAGTTCTCTAATCAGAAAGCAGGTCACTGAGTGCTTCCCACGAACAATGTATTTGTGGTTATGAAAACCGTATAGGCTCAATTTCCAATACAAACTGAGTATTTTCATTCCCACTAAGGTCAGTAAAAATGTGTACTTTTCAGTGAAAAATATGGTTTTAATTGCATTTTTGATCTTATTTTCATTAATTAACAGAAGGATTTGTTTATTTAATTGAGTTTAAAAAAAAAAAAACTTGTAGAAAATATGTTTATACTCTGAGGCCCACATGTAGCTAAGAACAGATCCCAGATATTCCTCTCACTACAAAGATACCCTCAAAACCTTAATTTTAAGTAGTTCCTAGTAATCAGAATCTTGATCTTGAAGGATCAAGATGGGGAGCTGGCAGAAGGTTCTTACAAAAGACATTGTGAAATGGTGCATACCTGGTGGCAAGAAAGTGGTATTTGGTGTGAGATGGACCAGCCTTTCCAGTTAGTCATCGCTGCAGCTCTTCCCATCCCAGGTGTAGTCCTAGGTTTTATTCTTCTCTGTGTTTTCTGCAGGAAGATTGTAAGTGGCAAATCTTCAGGCTTTCAAATTTACAAGTGGGCCATGTCACACACAATGTCAGAGGACACATCAAAGTGGCTACAAAGAAACAGGAAACAGAATCAAAACCATGAACAGTCAGATTAGATATGACAAAACTGGTAATATGGAATTTTTACTGAAATCAATTTAATATTTCTAAGAAGGTATCTAATTCTAGTGGGGAATTATTTTCTTATGTGATATTTCAATGCTCAGAAATGCCAAATGTTTAAAAAGTCACCATTTCAAAGCAAATGGTGGTGTTACAGTAGAAATGTTGACACTTTTTCACTTGAACATCACCGATTCCTGGGGAATATTTCATTCTACAACAGTTTTTGAAGCTGTATCCAACTCTACGTGTTGCTCTCAAAAGGAAAGTAGGAGGGGAAGGGGGACATGCTTAGCAAAAAAAACGGGGTTTAGGGTACCAGGAGAAAATTGCTGCTAAGTAGGAAGGTGAGTTTGTGCAGTAACTGCTCTGATCTGAAATGCAATGTCCAACCCCATCTCCTTCTTACCTTGAGCTTGGAGGGAGTGTCAGATCCCAATGTAAACTTTCCCATCTGTGTTATTCTGTTAACTGAAAGGGAAAGGGATTAGCATGTGCACTTGTCCCATCCTTTGACCTGCTGCACACTGAGCCCACAGGCACCGTTAGAGCCACGAGCATTCTCCCCTCTGCCAGGACCAGCAGGGCACGGGGTGGCAGCTGCTGGAGAGCAAAGAAAGCCAGACCACGGAAAACCAAGTATGTACCCTGCGCAAAAATCCATCTTGGAAGTCGATTTCCAAAGGGTATACCTTAAACAGGGGGAGAGAGAGGGAGAGAGAAAACATTTGAGAGGAAAGTTCCCCTCCTTGCCAAGCAGCAGATGGAGGCCCTTCCCACGGAAATAGCTGCAGAAGACAGATCGCTGACAGCAACCTCTGCCAAGAGAAGGGGGTCCCACTCTCTGTGCTGGTAAAAGCTCAGTGGACGAGAGCATAATGCTCTGAGTAAAACTCATGCTCCAGAGAAGGGAGTTGGAGCGTGGCACAACACTTTATCACAACAGTGTGGCCCCAAACCCCCAAAGGATCACTCATTTTGGAGGGATGATATGGTTTGGGGCTTCATTCCTTCCTGTCACACAGATTCTGTTTTCCCCCTCACTGTAAGTTTGCAGAGCACATGTGCACACACACAGACATGCCTAATGGCAACAATAATCTGTTTTGTCTCTCCCTTCTTCTTCATTTTATTTCCACAAGGCCTTTGCTGTGACTGGGACAAGATGAAGTGTTGGATGCTGACACTGATAGAGAATCCATTTGGGGATAGAGGGTTTAATGAAGCCAGGCACCAAAAATCTCTTTCTCAAATGTTTCAGTTAACTTGGCACTAAATTATTCATAGAAGAAGAAATTGAGGGCTTTCTCCTCCTCCTTTTTCCTAGATGTTTCTGATTCCTTTGTAAAAGTCCACAGGAGTGTATGCACTTACTCTGGGAAAGAAGAAAACAAATTCAGCATCTCCAGGCCAAACCAGTCAGTTCAGCAATGAGAAAAAAGACAATTAACTGTATTGCTATTGCAGAGAGCCAAAGGAATGGGACAGGATGGCCTGGGCACAGTGTGTTCAGGAAACAGGCTCTTCCAAGAAGGCCAAGCAGGTACACCCTGCTGTTCCCAGCATTTGAAAGAGAGCCATTATATTACTGCTATGACCAAGGCTTGAGCATCTGATGTCAACAGAGTAGACAATTATTACAAAATATTAACCACAACTAAAGCCCAGTTTCACTTTTGGATTGTTTTCCCTCCTCAGAGTGTAAGAACATCAACAAATTAGATTGAGTCCAGCAGTGGACTACTGAGATAGCAAAACAGATGAGAAAAGATAAGGGAGGTGAATTTGTTCAGCTCGAAGAAGAGAAAGCTTAAAGAAAGAAATCTAACTGGTGCCTTCTACTACTGATAGATGGCTACACAGAAGATTGAGTCCAACTCCTCTCAGATACACACAGTGAAAAGATGAAAGGCAACGATCACAATCTGCAACAAGACAAATCCTTACTTCATTAAAAAATAAATCGAAAGGAGGACAGTTAAGTTCTGGAACAGGTTGCACAAAAAGATGGTAAAACACCTAACCTTGCAGATTTTTAAAACTTGACAGAACATGGCCCTGAGAAAGCTTATCTACCTTTGAAGCAGGCCCTCTTTTAAGCAGGGGCCAGCTGATCTACAAATGCCAGTTTCAATCTGAACTAGTCCATGGCTGAGAGGACCAATTATATTTTTTGCATTGATACAGACAATAACTTTCTGCAATCCCCATCTCCTACCTCAAACCCTAATAACTCTGAATGAAAACTTTTTCTTTCACTCCTACAAACCAGGAGAGATAAAAGTGCTGATGAAAATAGAGTCTGCCCTTTGTGCTTTCATGGCAGGGATTTTGATTTCTCTGTGAGCATCACCATCTATGACAGGCCATGGCTCTTCCACTGGGAAGAGGCAGAGATGTGCCAGGAGCTGCACAAACACACCATTAGTGGATGATGTGCACTACCTCTGCACTGTCCCACTGTCACCTCAGAGAGTAAATCCCACTCCCTTCCCTTCTGTCACAAAGCCAGGGCATGGCTGCACTCTGTGGACAAAGACCAGCTTTGCCAGCTTAGTTCACACATCTCCAGAAAACAGTGCAACAATACTGGCAAAAAATTCCCCTGAAACACAACGTGTCTCTTACTGGCAGAGCCACAGAGGTGTGGAATCTGGAGAGAGGACAGCTAAGGATGACACACAACTTTCCTGCAGTGACAACTACTACTGTCAGAAAGCACTTACCAGGTTGTGAAGGACATCAAACTGCAAATCATCCACTGCCTTCAGCAGAGCTGGGGTTTCACACTGGGTATTCTAAGAGCAATATATCCTTTGATTAGCTCAGTGGTAGCAGTATAGGTCTTGTTTGCACTTGATCTTCCCTAATCCTATTCATTTCCTGCCAGCCTTTGGGGTACCACTCACTGTTCTGTCTCCATCCTCCCTGCTGATAGGAATGGTAAATAAATTGTGCCAGTATTAAATAATTTCAGATTTGGCTGGCTGGCTTACATGGTTGCTGGTGTGAATGAGCAAGTCAAGAGCTGCTCCTCCCAACACAAAAATAAGGTTTATTCAGCATCAGTCTGAGTTCTGAACTGTGGTACATCACCATCCAGAAGCAAACCAATTGCTATCACTTTGCTTATTCCTTCACACTAATAAAGTCCATCTACACAAACACAAAGTCCTCAGAGAAGTTTCTAAAAGGAAAAAAAAAAAATCAAGCTAAATCAACTCTCAAATTCCCATGTAAACTGAATTTAAGAGTGGAAAATTTTTTTACCTATTCTTTGGGTGGTACAAAAATCTAAAATTCCTATAGCCCTACTTCTCTGGGCCAAGTCAAACAAGGATATTGTCCTTTTAATGTCTTAAAGGCTCTGTTTTCTTGTAATGCCAAATGCAATATTTTTTTGAAAACACTACACCAGAAGTTTCCCAGCTGAGAAAACAGCCTGGTGAAAAATGGTTTCAGAAAACGAAATAAACCATGCAAAAGCTGTTCAGGGTGTGTGTATGAAATGAACATCTGGATTTGGCTTGTTAAACTGCCTCTTTTTTGTACCTCTCCCCCCCACCTTTCTTTTTCTCACAGCTGTTCGAAGGAGTCCTAAGGGCAAAGAGACAGGTCAGTGGACTGGGTTACACCTTTTTTCTTTTTCTTTTTTTCCAAACCTCTTTGCACCTACGCAAGGAATCCAGGCCACATGTGTGTTTAATAAGAAGGCACAAACACGAGAGAGAAAAAAAAAATATCTCAATTCCTGTTGGTTCTTAGGAGAGACACTGAAGGAAAAATAAACTCCGGATTTCAAATTTTCTCTCTCAAAAAAAGAAACCTTATGGTTCCAATAAAATATTTTTTTACAAACCCAATGGTTTTTTTTTTTTTAAATCAGGGTTTTTGCAGAGTATATCTTTTTTTCTGTTCCTTTAGAGAGGAATAACAAAGGGTTAATCCCTTACCTCCTGGAGCAGGAGGAAATTATGAAGTGCCAATGGCCTGGGTTCACTGAACTGAGTCTTCCTATAGCAAAAATAGATACACACATTTATATTGAATGGGTTCTTGTTTCATTTCAGGCTGCAACGTCCTCAGCTTGAGCAGTCCAGAAATGCAACAGAGAACAAAAGGAACTGAGAAATTATCTGGAAATTATGTTTTCTGAGAAGCAGAAGATTCGCCTTTTCCTGCTGACAGGATGTCCGTGGCATTGCCCCAGCGATGGCCAAGGGCAGAGCATCTTTCAGCTGGGACAGGCTGTAGGCAGCTCCCTCACCTGGCTCCTTCAGGCAGGGTCCAAGGGCTCAGTGAGTCTCACCTTAGTCTTGGGTCAAACGTCTGCACTCCACGTTTCAGCCATCAGCCAGGGCTGCTAAGACACCTCCAGTCCACTGACAATTAACTGCTTGTAAACAGCTCATTCCCTCTGGAACAGCCACAGGGCACCTCATGGAGGCAGCCAGGGAAGGAGGCCGTGGGACCTGAGCAGACACTGGCAGGTACTGTGAGCAAACCCACCCTCTTTATTTAAAGGTCTATTTTCTGCCCACCTGTTAACAATTTCTGTGCTCCCTGTGCACATCCACGCTGGATGCACAAATTTTCAGCTCAGACAGAAGTACTGCACTTGTAGGTAGCTCTACATAAATGCCCACCTGCTGCTGCTCAGAGGTTTTGCACACACAGGTGGAAGAGTTTGTGACCCTTGCAGCAAACCTGAACCATGACTGTTTACTGACTTCCTTTTACTGTTGCTCTTTTGAGTTCTCCTTGGGGTTGGTCACAATACTGCAGTCCAGTAAGTACAAGAATAAATCCCCAGATCCTTGGGTTTATTTGGGGAATCTTACTCTGGATGGAAAATTGATGTTGAAAATTAAATACCTGAGCAAAAGCCCTTTGCAAAACACAAGTGCTGGTGCCAGGAAAGAAACAGAATTATTTAACATTAGTGCTATGACTCGGACAAGGCAGTGATATTTTCTGGAAAAGCCTTTGCACAGTAGCCTCCATTGAGAAGCCAGTGCTTGGCAATAGGGGCTGCATGTGCAGACCAGATTAAACACACAGTGACAGTGCTGAGCTTTGGGAAGTCCTTCCAGAGAGGAGAAGGCAGTGCTGTTTGCTGGTGTAATGACCAATGACCCTGGATTTGAGGAACACAAATACTACCAAAAAAAAAAAAAAAAGGAACAACAAACAAATGGTACACAGAAAAATATCCCACTCTGATCCCAGCACTGGCTTGCCTGTCAGTCCTAGGTCTGTGTGGGATCCAGACAAGAAGACAAATCTAAAACTGAAATAGAGCTCTGCCAGAGGAACATTTTACAAGGGTATATAGAGACAGGACAAGGGGGAATGGCTCAAACTGACAGAGGCAGGTTTAGATGAGATATTAGGAAGACATTTTCTAGTGTGAGGGTGGGCAGGCCCTGGCACAGGGAAGAGAAGCTGTGGCTGCCCCATCCCTGGAAGTGTCCAAGGCCAAGTTGGAACAGCCTGGGCTAGTGGAAGGTGTCCTTGCCCGTGGCAGGGGGGGGATGAGATGGTTTCTAAGGTCTCCTCCAACCCACACCATTCTGTGATTCCATGATGATTCTATGATTCTTGCATTAAGCTGGTCCAGTGACCATTTTAGGGCACAATGTTTGGTCAGCAAGGAACTAATTTGCCTTTTTTTCCCAGCCTGTAACTGCTGCAATAGGACTCAAAGACAGAATTACCTCAAAGTCCAGCTAAAGGTAAAACAAATTCCCCTTCTCTTCTACCTTTTTTTTTTTTTTTTTTTAATAAAAGACCATGAGAAGAGCATGGCAGTGAATATTATTTATGGAGCACCTAATAAAAATGCTATGGGGAAATAATTACTGGAAACATCTGACTGTGTGACTGTAAATGCCTGGGCCCCAGTGTCCTGATTTAATGGACCACTGCTCTAGTCTGTTATGCCTTGTGCTACTGACTGCAACCCCCTGCCCTCCTATTAAACCCCTTGCATCGCTGTTAGACAGGAATGGATTCTGCAAGGTTTGTGGCAACTTTCCAGAGAGGGATAATGTGGACAGGGGTGACTCTGTGTTCACAGGGAGGCCAGGAGCCAGCCCTGGAGAGAAAAAGGGCTTCATAAAGGAATCAAAGTGAAAACCTGAAGTTTTTGTGGTTCTGGGACCGAATAATGTTTCATAATCCAGATACCAGGTTCTTTAGGTATTTCTGACAGGCACTGGTTAGACGTGAACTCTTCCCTCTTTTTCTTTCTACCCATTTATTACTCACAAGCCACCAAACTGCTGTTGTTTTGGTTTGGTTTTTTTGTTTTTGTTGGGTTTTGTTTGTTTGTTTAGGGGTTTTTTTTGTTTTGTTTTTTGGGGTTTTTTTTTTGCTGTTTCTTTTTCCATTTAATATCCCTTTACGACCTCCTGAACCCAGCAGTACAAACCCATGCAGGCTCCCTGCACAAAGGGCATTTCCCACTGAGCACCACTCACATCCCCTCCGGCCCCTATCCCCTATTCATAAGATAGATGCAAAAACGTTAAAATTCACAAAACACCTTGTAAGTGATCTGAAAAAGACAAGGATTTGAAGTTCCTGCTTTCCTTTGCAAAAACAGTCCTGAAGAAAGACCGGAGGGCTATCATTTAGCTGGTGCTGCTGACTTGCTAAATGAAGAGGAGAAAGTAAAAGGCAGATCACTGCCACACTGACAGCAAGAACAAAATCACATCCACTCCTTCTGAACCCAGCAGTTAGCACTCTTTTCTTTTCTTTTTTCATTGCTGGTTTTAATGTAATATTTAAGTTGGAGCTAAAACAGACCATGGAACATTAAATCACTACCAAATGCAAATTTACCTATATATCTGAACTCCATTTTCTCCTACATTTACAAAGCAAAGTTCTACCATTTGAACTGCAAGCTTCTACCGCATCTAATGGGAGGCAGCAAACTCCAGACATTACTTGGAATATACATGCACTTATCTTGTTGTTACAGGTCTCCCTCGCAGAACTGAAAGAGAGCTTTAGTACCAGACAGTATCTCTCCGGGGTCATACCCAATGAATAGTGTTTTTTGAAAGGATTATTTCAAAGGAACTCTGAAAAAGAATCTAATGATTTGCAAGCTACAGGATTGCAGCATGGGAGGAAGTAGATAATGGAATATGACAGCAATGCATTTTTCATAAACCCAGCGATTTCTATCATAACAAGAAGCCCCTCTCTAATTCGGAGAACCCCCCCAAAAGGAGACCTGGGCTGATGCAGAGAGTGCACTGGAGTAGGAAATGAAACAATAATGATGAAGATGTTACTGATGAGTCCCACAGCTCTGTCTTCCCTTCTGTCTCGCAGGGTCAGGCACGATGCAAGAGGAGCCATTGCAATCCCCCTCTGCCTCGGCATCACTGCCCAGGGAGGCTCCCCGTGCTCGTCAGAGCCCTCGGGAGAGATGCAGAGACCTGGAGAAGAGCTGCTCTTCATCTGCCCAAAGTTAAGGCCTGCATCTGCTCTCAATTAGCAGGCAATTAGGGGAGTTGAAAACAAACCTGTTTACGTTGGCTATGAAGTCTAAAATAATTTGTGAGATGTCAGGACAGGATATTAAGATGTTAATGATCTCGTTTCCGTACTTGCCTGCTCGCAGTGCAGTATCGCATCTTCCCTTCACAGGTAGCAGGTTGATTGACCTCTGGGAGGGCATAAAACCCCCGGGGTCTGGTTTGGATGGGAGGGGAAGTTGTGTCTTACAAATAGCATTAGTGGGAGACCTGAGGATGAGGGCATCTTTACAGAAAAAAGGGTGGTTGTTCATTTTTAATTGTGAAATAATGCCATGTCATGGATTACAGTGTTCAGAGGTTTCAACCACAATTCCCATAGTAAAGGCCCAGGTTGTAACCTCCTGTGAACGTCAGGAACAGTGACTGAACAAACCCAAAAAAGCCTGTTTGCACCCCTTTGCTGAACTCACTCTGGTGGAACAGTTCTGCCCCAGCTCTCCCTCCACAAAAGCCCATCCAGGCAGGTGACTGTGGCACAGGGAGGCTGTTTGGCCCCCTGAGCATCCTGCACGAGACATGGAAGGACAACTGTGATCCCTGAACTCCAAATTAACATAGGGGATAGGATCTGCTTACTTCTGTGTTGTTTCTCTATAAATATCCATTTAAAGCACTAACTCTTTGAGGAGCAAATTGTCAGTTCAGCAGCATCAGCAGGGTAAGGTTGCTTACGGTTCGTCTCCTTGGCTTTGCTTGGATCATTTCTGACCAGACACATGAAAAAGGCTTTACATAAACATATCTTCTCCTTGAACAGAAAATGAAAAGCAGCCTTAGGATTCTTTGTCTCTGAAATCAGAGAACTTGTCTCCATCAACACAATACGATAGAAGAACAGTGGAATTGAGGAAAGGGGAGAACACCTGCCTGGTAAGTGTATTTTGTACCTTATTAAATATAATCAGCACACTCCTACTGGCTGCCCACATTAATTCTGTCAAACTTGCAGTGGGGCTTATTGCCATATTGACCTTCTATGACACAGTCATCACATCTTACCTTTGACCCTCATAACTAACCAAAAAAGTAATCCTAGTAAACACTCCACTCCAAGTTGACAAAATTACATTTTTACCGTTCCAACTAATCAACCCTGTTACTGTAGTTATTTATGTCATACAAACAGAGACCTGAACTCACCCTGCCCTCGACAATTCAAAAAGCCCCAGAACAAAACGTGCACCACAGGTGCTGCTGTGCCCTCTTGTGTTCTCCTTTGGGCCATCTCCTCCTTGTCCTTTCGGGTTTCTTCACCACAAGCTATGGATCCAGCTCTAATAAGAGCCAGGTGCTCAAGGCCCCAGGCTACAAAATAGCTTTAATTACAATATTGATAGCATTCTGCTAAATCAGAAAAAAAAAACCAAAAAAACCCAAACCCCACAACAAATAGGTCAGTATTTGTGGTTATATTTTTCAATGTCCCAGTGTTTGTTTTCTTTCCAATTTTATATTTCTTACTGACATTTATAATGCCTAAGAGACATTCCAGAGGCTAAAATACAGGCGATCTGATCTTTGCATGATACTCCAAATTTTCCACAAAAAGAAACAGCAGGAGGAGATCAGATCTACATTATACCAGCCCCAGAGGTATACCCTTGAGTCTTGACCTCCTTTGATGAAAAGCAGAAGAGCTCAGTATTATTAGTATTTATTGTTATTATCTTAATTGCTACTATTATTAAGCAGCCCATGAAATATATTAATATAAATAACACAAACACAGACATTTGAAACACGAATTCAAGCACAAAGGAAAGACACCTCCTATTTACCAAATATTAAACTAAATTCATTTAATACTTTCCATTAATAACTCTTGCAGATGCATACTGCATGAGTCAGTCAACAGTAAAGGTTAGGATGAATGTGTACAGTATGGGAATGCCAGCTGGGCTCCTTGGTGGATACTTATTATTGTAAAGATTAAAAAAGGGGGCTGTGTTAAAAGAGAAACATTAAACTAATGGAGTTTCTGCCATTAACATTCAGGTCAAACCAATTCAATTCAAAAGTCAAAAAACTCAAGCTTTTGCTGGTTCCTCTGCTGGTGGAAGGAGCCTGTCCTGAGCAGTGGGGGGAGGGAGCCACAGGGTGACAATCTGTTCCACAGCATCAAGGATTGCAAACACGCTTCAGTTCTGCACGTGCTGGAAACAAAACTTCTCCAACACCTTCACAGAAGCAGAATTATGGCCATGGGCATCACAGCTCTCCTGAGCCATGGGGTGCCAGGCAGGGATCTCCACTCCACAGCATCTTCACCCCACACGAACCGACCAACATCTCAACATCCGCTTGCCAAGTCATTTCCCTTCTGCTGCTTCCTCCTCTCACCAACAGTGAAATCTGGGCATGCACCAAGCTCAGCCTGAGCAACCTGCTCTAGTGGAGGGTGTCCCTGCCCACGGCAGGGGGGCAGGACTAGATGATCTTTAAGGTCCCTTCCAACCCAGACCTTTCCATTATTCTGTGATTCAGCTGCTGACACGATGCAAGGAGCTCAACACTTTCACTCCCAGCTCTATTGACTCCTCACTACTAGAGTAGTGAAACATGTTTTTGTCAGTAAACTTCAGTGCTGTGACTCAGACCCTGACACACACAGGGCAGTTACTGTGTGTACAGTAACACGGTGCCATATTTAGAGTTTCTAACCATAACCACACTTGCAAAAACTGCATTAGATCAGCAGCCAGTTTCCCGGACTCCCACTCCTTGTTTCTGACTTCAGGAATTCAGATTATTTGTCTTGTACCAAATAAAGTTGCTTAGGAGATAAAACAGTACGAAGGAAAAACAGAGGGGCCTAACAATTAGCTTTAATCTGCTCTGGCTCAAATAGATAATGCTTATAGCGGAAAAAAGCAGATAGCAAAGGTAAAAAAAAATAGCAGCAAATTGAAATCTAACATGAAAATAAACCTTTTTCCTCGATTTTTAAACTTTGAATGTTATCCTTAGCAGCATATGAGTAATTTGCAGAAGTGTTGGCCAATCTTCATTAACTCCACTCGTCCTCGCTAAGGCTGTCTGTAAATATCAGCATAGGCAAAACAAGAAGACTCCCAGAGGAAGGTGTTCACTGTGGCTACTGCTGCTTTCTGCAGTCAGACATCAGGAGGAAACACTGCAGCTGGCTTAGTTCAAGAGTTTTCTTTCCATAAAGAGCAGGTTTGTTGCAGTGTCAAGGCTCTCTCACTTCGTTTCTCCTTTTTTTTTAAATAACTTCAGGTATTGCTGGTAGGATGAAGAAAGTCAAGAGACTCACACAATCACACAGGATGTTTTGGGATTAGAAAGGATCAGAAGCTCATGCTTTCATTGCAAGAGAGAGCGTTTAACAGTGAGACCAGACAAGATCAAAGATACCTGTCCTGGGAAAAGAAAGGCAGATAAACATCATGAGTTAGAGAAGGTGACAAGTGCTGGGAGAGGGGATCTGGGACATATCAGATAACTCTGACCTAGGTCCCAAAACATATCCTGCCTGCAAGGAAAGGGAGCCTATACAGGTGTATTTATTATTTTGTCTACACTTGTCTCTTTCCCATGCTATTTCAGAGAGAATCATTTCAGTACCCTAGGCAACACCTGCACACAGCTGCTCCCAGGGAATGACAGGGATAACACCTGCAGGCTTGGGAGTCCAAGCAAAGCTATGGACTTCAAGTCCCAAAGGTCACGCCGGCCCCGTGGTTTCAGAGCGCTGCTGCCCCGGTGCACGGCCAGGCACTGAGGAGCAAGTCCCAGCAGATGAGAGCTGGCACAGGGGCCAGGGCAAGTCCAGCGTCTGGGAGCTGCCCTGGAGGGTGGGAATTGAAGCCTCTGCAGTGCCCACTCACTCACCCATTGTCGTGGACAGATGGCACAGTACCGGCACACCCAATCAGTGCAGCACTGGGGGACTGCTGCGTAGCAGAAACGAATTCAATCCACCCTGAAGGCAAAATGGGGCTGGAAAATTGTTCAGCATATTCTTTGCTTTATTTGTTAGTCATTCTTTTGATGAATGTGCACAGTTTCAGCGATGATGGAGTTTTGTTTGTTTTTTCCATGTTTTTTCTTCATTTTAATAGCAATAATCACAGAATAGTTTGTGCTAGAAGGGACCTTAAAGATCATCTAGTTCAAAGCCTTGCCATGGGCAGGGATGCCGTCCTGTAGATCAGGTTGCTCAGGGCTCCATCCAGACTGGCCTTCAGCATTTCCAGGGATGGGGCAGCCACAGTTTCTCTGGGCAACCTTTGCCAGTGCTTCAGTACCCTCACAAGCAAGAATTTCCTCCCAGCATTTAATCTAAATCTCTCCTTTTTTGTTTAAACCATTGAAAACAAAGGACAACAGTAAAAATGATCATAAAAGGGAATGACTGTTAGGATTAGTTTAAGTGTGGGGCTCTGGAGAACCCTCTTCTATCAATAGGACTAAGAGATGCTACTGACCTGGCTCTTCTTGGTCCATTTTCAGGGCAGGAAAACAGTTGTGTCCAACTATGCAGGATCCAACTGAGACTGAAACAAGAAACCAGAACTGTGAAAATTCAGACACTTAGCAATATTGTTACTTTACAGTAGACCCGGGGGGAATCCTTTAGGTTGGATCCCTCTCTTTTCTACCCTTTTCTCTACTACAGAGAGCCCAGAACTGCTCAGGGTCACCCATCAGCTCTCTGGAGGCTGCAGCTCCAGGAGAGGGGGCTGGCTGGCTCTGCTCTCACTGTTTATTTTCTGGGAAGTCAGGCTTGGTCAAGTGGAATGAATCTTGTGTTCATTTTAAGAAAGTTTATATTTGACTCTGGTAGAGCTGGGGAGGATGTAAATGATAGGAAGAGGAGGGAAGGGCCAGAGATCTTATGGGGCTGCCCCCACAACACCACAAGCAGCCCCGTGACTAAGGCAGCAAGAAGATAAAGCAAAGCAGCAAAATCAAACATGCCTATTGTTTTCCCTTTCTTCAAAGCTGAGAGATGACTCTAAAGCTAAATTCAGCTCTTACTCCACAACTGACCTTGTAGCCCATGCAAAATTGTAAACTAAATCCCCAACTTTTAAAAAGCATCTTCTAAGCTATGGAAAAACAGTTCCTAACTTTACAGCACAACTTGACTCATTCTGTAGCAACAATCTCTATTTGCTACCCACACCTTGGGGATCTCAGAATGTCATCTGCCACTGCTGCCTGCAAGAGAAAGTAAGGGGATGCTTTTTCTCACGCAGTTTTGGAGCCATTTTGCTGGGACAAGGCACAGAAGTGGAAGTGAAGAAAAAAGCTGAGCCATTCTGGACTTTCACACCAGCTTTGCATAGTTACTTGAATCACTTCTACACTTGTTAGGCTGTACCCTGCAAGCAGGATAACAGAAACAGCTGATGTAAATCCATGGCTTTGCGATTTTCGCAGGGCATCATTCCCTCCCCAGGAACTGTCAGGAGGCAGTGTAAGCAATCCTGCCTTGGCTGCTCACAGAGGAAGCAGTAAATGGAGATGCCCTGTGCAGACTCTGAGTTCCCCATGTGGTGTAAACCAAAACCAGTTCCTGCAATTCTGTGCAATAATATAGAAAGTTTGCTGGTTACTGCTCCCATCCGTCTCCTGTGGGTATAGACTCCTGGCCTCTGAGGAAACCAAGAATGCCATCCTTCTAGATTTATAATCACAGGGATTTATAAAGTACAGTGTTGTTGTTAGGTGCCTTGAAGTGAAAGGGGAAAATAAATAAATAAACTATGTGGGCGTTGCCACTGGAAAAAAATAATAATAAAAAAATCTGATCTCAATCAACCAACCACATTTACTACTCTGCATCTATGGCCAGGCTCGCTGCATAAACCACCCCTGTCAGCCCTTCATTCCTTCCAATACTTCTTGGGAACATCCATCTTCTTCAACACGCCGTCCCTGCCGTCAAAAGCCAGACACGAATCAGTTCTGGGAATCCTTCGGTGGGGAGATGCTGAAGGCCCTTTCGAGGTTCCTGGGGAGGCCCCTCCGTGCCCCTGTCAGCAGCTCAGACTGGGGGCAGCTGCTGCAGCCCCCCTGGAGCAGCAGGAGCCCCCAGGGCTGCCCAGGGACACGCCTGGGGGCACGAACAGAGGGGTGTTTCTGTGGCAGGGTGGGCAGAGCTCTGCTCTAGAGAACTAAATTAAATATTTCTTCTATTTCCTTTTTAACTCTTTAATTCTTAGTGAAGGCACTAAATCTCACAGGTTTCATCTCCACAGACCAGTTGCCTTCAAGAGTTCTGCTGCAGCTCTCCAAGGTTGGGAAAAACAAGGGTGGAAAACAAGGAGGGGGAGCTGACCCTTAGTGTTCAGAAGGAATGTGCCTAACACATCTCCTGGGGTCTGAAGAAAGAAGGCTTCCTACAGGTTTGGGGGCTTAAATTACCCCTCAGGGTTGGGTGTTAAGTAGCATCTCTCCTTCCCACACGTAAACATTTACACTGTCAAGGATCTCACTGGTTGTGGTTTTGAATGGCTGTGCTGAGACGTGCAGAGAGCTGGGAGGGTGGGGATGGGGACAGGGACCTGCCTCCTGACTCACCTGGCCCCAGACAGGATCCAGGGTCACACATTGCATCTTCAGCTGCTGGCACAGACCATCCCAGCACATTTTCTTCTCTTCAGCTCCTTCAAATCATGCATTTTGTCAATAACCCCACCTATTTTTATATTAATTTTATGGGGATTTTTTTTTTCCGGGTATTGTTGAACCTTTTTTCAGACAATCTGTGGGTAAAATAAACATTTCCTGAAGATACATTTCCTTCCTTTGTGCTTCAGAAGAGGAAGAACACCTTGTCCTAAGCGGATATGGTGAAAGGTTTGGGTTGTTTCAGGGAGTTAAGCATCATTTGGAGCTAAGCTCAGACCTTCATTTGTGACCTATCTGCTATTGTTAAGAGCAGACAAGAGAACTCAGTGCCATGTTCACCCTTTTAGGAGCAGAGTGGTCCATGCCCAACATCTGCCTCCAAACTCCCTCCACACACAGCCTCCTCTGCCTGGACCCACACCCACTTCTGCAGCAGATGTTGGTGAACATCCCCCACCTGCAGCAAAGACCAAAGCAAAACCTCAGCCCTGCCAAGTCCCCTGACGCTGGGCTATGTTTGATCCAGCCACTAACACTATGGTTATACTGGATTAATATCAGCTGAAGCCAATGTGCTCAACTGGCACTCAGGGAAAATAGCTGGTGATGAGAAGATAAGAATATGAGCTGCTGTGTTACAGCCAACATCTGACTCACACCAATAGCCAGAATTTTGGAGGAAGGAGGGAAAACTCCCCAGATATTCAGGCACTGCAAAAAACAAGGAACAAAGCCCGTTCCAGTCATGTGGGAGATCCAGCCCAACCACAAAGACACAAAGGAACAACTGGGAAAGGACCAGTTATGGTCAGGAGGGGCTTTTGTTTGTTCTTACCAGCATTTGTACACCCCATCTTTTTCATGTTATGGTAGTTTATATGATATCTGTAGTGACAGGACAAGGGGGAATGGCTTCCATCTGCAAGAGAGTAGGTTTAGATTAGATGTTAGGAAGAAATTCTTCCCTGGGAGGGGCACAGGCTGCCCAGAGAAGCTGGGGCTGCCCCATCCCTGGAAGTGTCCAAGGCCAGGTTGGACAAGGCTTGGAGCAACCTGGGCTAGTGGGAGGTGTCCCTGACCATGGCAGGGGATGGAACAAGATGATGTTTAAGGTCCCTTCCAACTGTGATATTTCTCCACTGTGGGAGCTGGCAAAGTGAATTGCAAAGCTCATGCAACACACTGATATTTTCAGTACAGACAACAACAGAATAGCCATTTTCCATGGGTAAAGATGGATGAAAGTATTATTTAGAACTCCTTGAGTGCTAGGATTCAGACAGTTAATTTAGTAGTTTTTAGAGCTCCACTAATGTTCTTCTTTGTGTTGATCAAAGGACAAGACTTGTTCTTGCCTATTATACAGACCTGAATCTTGCCTTTGGCAATTCCACTTCAGCTGGCTACACCTCAGTTTCCAAACTATACCAGGAGAACAAAGAGAGCTATTTACCTTCTTACACACCTGGGGCTAAGTGGTTTTTGACCATAACAGACATGAACTACTATTAGAAATCTGTCTTACAGACTGTGTCCATAAATGCTTGAGAAGACAGGCTCAAAAGCAACATTTCAGGGATCAGAAACTAAATGCAAAGGAACAGAAACTAAATTCCTTGAAAGATCTATAAGAAAAAAGACCACAACAGGCACATTAATTATTTAGCAAAACTCAGATGTCCATTAATGGCCACTTAGACGGCGTTTTGGCAGGACATCCTATCTCCTGTATCACTGTTGTATCCCTGGTTTGCTTTGGTGTGTTTGGGAGCCATTTCTCCTGCTCCTGTCACTGGGCTGAGGCTCTGCAGTTCCCTGGCTTGCTACGAATGGTTTCTGTTACCATACCCACCCCTAGAGCCGGCCCCCAAAAAGCCTTCCATGGATGGCTGAACAGCAAAATGAAGTCATCAGCCCTAGGGAGAAAGGAGCTTTGGCACATATTATTTTTTTTCAGCTGTAAATCAGTGAAGCCTCATTTTACCAAAATGTGGGATTGAATCTTCATCTGCCTCGGCCAGCAGAGCTTCCTAAGATGATGGAGATCAGCATCTGGCCACTGAACACAGAAAGCTTGGAGAAGTGACATTCCATGCTCTTGGGTGCCGCCTGCAGGCTTTGGGACTGCAGCAAGAACGACTCTAAACCAATACTGAATGTAGTCACTCGTGCAATAAAAAGGGGACTTATTACACTAAAATTCTAGAGAAATCAAGGATGGAAAATACGAGCATTTTTTGAATCAGTTTTTAGTAAGAAGAAGCTGAGATGGGCATTTTTTTTCTCACAATGAGTCTTCATGATGATTTAAACCCAAAAAGTAAAATTCAATAAACAAGCAAGAGGGCCATAAACTCACACATATCAGCCAGGGAGGAAACAGGCACAGGAATATCCCCAGATGTTGCTCCCTCTAACACAACACTGTGCTTTGACAAGGCCTTACAGACTTTCAGCCACATAAATGCCTTTGAGGATACTCATTCCAGCCCCAAAAGGTAGACCACATATGAAGACTTACAGAGTTGCTGCTATTTTCAGTTGAACTCCTTCTTTTCTTCCTTTTTTTCCCCTCCATCCATTTTTGTAATGCTTCATGCTTCTTGAACTACCGAAGTCCAGAGGCTCTGGCTCCAGTGTCCCCAGCCCCCCTCACGGCAGCTGTGATAAGAGAGGAGGAACAGTGGTGTGGCCCCTGGGTGCATGGCTTGGAGCTACCTGCCCATGGCCAGTGGCTCTCCTGGAGGTCTATCAGTGCCTTCCTTAAGCTCTTGGCTCCTGGGTGCATGGCTTGGAGCTACCTGCCCATGGCCAGTGGCTCTCCTGGAGGTCTGACACTATCAGTGCCTTCCTTAAGCTCTTGGCTCTCTGACTTTTTCCTGGGACCTGGAAGCAGTTTCTCCAAAGGCCCAGCATTCGTTCTGGCAGCCATCCATACTTTGCCTCCTCTGGGCCTGAGGCTGCTCCTGCCTCCCCTCCCGCTCCGGTCCCACCGCGTCCTCCCCTCGTCCCGCGCTCGAGGGACCACTCCACTCGTAGTGACCAGCTAAGAAACACAGGCTATCTGTTTATGGAGCACATGGCACACTCAAGAACAGCTCAAAGGGGATGTGGGGGGCTCCCAGGATAAGTAAAAGCACTTTCTGGTATGCAGCTCTCTGGGGCAGCCTGAGCCTTGCTGGGCACGTGGGGTTTGCCCTGTGCGTGTGTGTGCAGGGGCTGGAGGGAACTGAACCCCCTGCAGCACTGGAAGGTCCATTCTCAGTTCTGAACCAGGTGACAAGTGGAAGGTAAAACAGAAGGGGAAGGAGTTGAAACAATTCCAATAGGGGAAAAATTAATTCACCTTTTCTGATGATCTCAGACCCAGTGCTGTATTGACCTGTGACATCAATGGCCATTAAAACCTAGCTTTCAAAATCCTATTTTCTTATAAGGAAAGAAGGTTGTCCTACACTCTCCTTCCCCTGGAAATGCATGTTCATTTCTATAAAGAACTGTAGATTTTGTTTCAAAATAGATCCAAAATTGTTTTCATGTTTTTGCCAGCTTGATTCAAACTGCAAGCACTGATTTGGTTTTAAAACTTATCGAATCATAATAAAGTCTGAAGGTTACTAGTTTACTGGTTGTTTTGTTTGGGGTTTTTTTTTGACTTTATAACCGGGGGTTATATTTCTTGCATAAATATAAAGGAAAAAGGAAAAGAACAAAAGGACAGAATAATAGATCAGATGAACCAGAAATACAGAACTGATAAGTCTGGAAGAAGACTATATTAATTTTAAGTCCTTTTTTTCCCCAGAAAAAATGGAGCCTTTTACTACTCTGAGAATTTTTCATGGCAATTGCTGCATTGTCCAGCCAACTATATTCAACTTAAAAAAATAGCACTCCAAGAATACATTTTAACCATCACTCATAAAATATAGTCTTTTCTCCTTTTCAATGCTTTCTCTCATATGTCAAAGTCTCTGCCAGAAGTTCAAGGCCCTTCTCATTGAAAAAGGAAGAAGAAAATGAGACAAGAAGCGAGAGCCAGTTTAGGGGGGGATGGAAAAAGGAAGAGAGAGGAACAGCCCTGACACAGCAGAGCTGGGAAGGGTTCAGTGTCCTGCTGAAAGTGTGCAGAGGGAGCCACAGAAGTCCATCAGCGTCCCGAAGGCCTGGCCAGACGGGCTCAGATGGGTTCCTGGAGGAGACGGGAGGAGCAGGCGGGCTGGCAGCCTGAGCCGCGGAGCTCAGAGCCCTGCGAGGGGAGCCCTTGGCACAGGGGCCCCGGCACAGCCCACAGGGCTCCGCAGCTCCCTGAGCCGCCCCGAGTCCCTCAGCCCACAGCCCTGGGCTCCCACAGAGGGCCCCCTGCTCTGGCTGCCACGAAGGACACGGCGCTTTCCGCAGATTGCGGCACAGCTCAGGGCTGAGCCCGCAGAGGCGCAGCCCCCGAGCTCCTGCAGACTGCAGCCAGGGCCCAGCCACTTCCTCTGCTGTCAGGGCCACATCTCCCTTTTACCTCCGCCTGTGGAAGAGGATCAAATCCATTTCCTAGTCTCTAGCTCCTTTTAAACACCAGATTATCCCCATGCAATGCAACCTGAAGTCCTCCGCTCTGACCAGTCCCATTCCTTCAGCCACTTGGGTTTATTCTCTGGAGTTTGTATCCTGGAGTCCCAGCAGCAGCAAAAACAGCTGCCAAAATCCTGGGAATATCTGCCTTGGAATCTCAACTACTGTGTGAAGCTGCTGCTCTCCAGTTTGAGATTTGTGTTTGCAAAGGAAATCTGTCCAACAACAACACCGAGAGAGGAAAAAAGGAGGAAAAAGGGCTTTATATAACAGAATTAACAGAGTTGTTGCAATAGTAACGTGTAGTTAACAGGCAACTTTTCCTCCTCCTTCTCTGCCCTCACCCCAACCTCCTCCTCTAACAGCAATTTCATTTGTTTTTGTTTCCAAGCTTCTTTTACTGGCCACTCACACAGACCCGCTCCTTTTGTCTAATTTGGATCTCAAACTTCCATGCAACAGACTCTTGCTGTAACTGTAAATCTTTTTATGGCCCTTCTGCCTCTGAACTGTAAAAGCAATGCCACTGTAAGCTGCCTAAATGGGTCGTAAATCCACTTAGTGCATTGAATGAGGAGAAAAGTTTTTAAGGGAAAGAAGGAAAAAAAAAAAAGGCAAACTAAGGTGGCTGGAGGGACACAAGGGAAAAAAACCCCAAGAATGTATTTGCTAAATGGAACCAAAATAACAGGAGTCAAAGGGAAAATATGAAATTTTTTTTTTGGAGGGGGAGGGGGTAAAAGATGAAATAATGCATCTTGGTGGTAAAACCAAACTGCTTCTGCAGGGCTGTGAGTTCATTAACACTCAGCGATTTACGGGAGGACGCTGGTTGCCCTCTCCACTCCTGTTGGCACCAGCAGGATCTGGTAGCACCAGGAGAGGTTGTGAGACTGCTAGCAGCTAATTGGCTTTCTTTTTCCACTGGGTGGTCCAAGGACTGGTATCTGGGTTTAATTCCAGCTCTTTTGCACTGCCTGACTCGCAGGTTTAGTTGTGGCTCCGTGTCTCAGTTTCTTCCATTCTGTAAATGGGAGATAAAGATATTCCCCTTATTTGTAAAGTGTTTCGAGAGCTGCTTAAATGCCATCAGGGAGGGGCACAACTGATTCCTGTGGCAGTCAATAGCAACAGTTTAATTTGTTTCTCTGGAAGCAGAGCTGGCCCAAAATGGGCCACTTTTGTCTATGTAATTTATTGCATTTGTCACCATGGTATCTGAGCTCTAAGAGTATTATCCAAATTCCACTGAATTCACTGAGTGTCTTTCCACTGCTTTCAATAAGTTTTGGATTTGACCCTAAAGTCACAAAAAAAACCCCAAAACACCCAAACCCAAACCTGAGGAATATGTCTAAAGAATGTAAGTGGGTGTGAGCTGAAATTGAGGAGTTTGGAGACGGGAGTATGCAGAACAGTAGCTATTTAAAGACCAGGTTTGCTACTGAGTGTTCCCTTTTAATAGGGTTATATAAATACATTCCCGTCTCGATGCATGTGGAAAAACAGGCAGCGAGGTGAGACTCTATTGCTTTATTTCTTATGGGAAACACTGTGCACAGCTAAACCACCTCTTCCCCTTTCCTCACCACCACCCACAGTCCCTGGAAGCCTTCAGCAGCTGTGTGCAGTGTGAAGAGGCACATCCAGGAGCACAGAGAGTTAAAGAGTTCACAGCCCTGCCCTTAAAATAAAGCCCCTGTTTTCACTGCGTTCTCACTTCCCTTACAGACTTGATCTGAGCTTTGGCACTCAGCATGTCAGAATGGGAGGGGAGACTCGTTATGCCTTTCTATTATTATTATTTTACTGGTCTGCTCCCTTGCAAGCAAAAGGGAAGAGAAGAAAAATGTTCTTGCTTGGCTCTCTGCAAAGAGCAAACAAGTTCCAGTGCAGCTGCCTCGGGCCAGGTGTGCCCCCACAGAAACCACTGCCCAAGGGGGCACCAGCTGGCATCTCAAGTCCCATTCCCAGGACAAAAAGCCAGTGGCCAAAGAGGACTGCAAGATGAACCCTCTCTCTTTCACCAGTACCACTTGTACGGTGCACTGACCAATAGCTCAGTTTAGGAGATTCTGAGACTATAACTTAAAAGAATCCTATTAAAATGATGGAAATCTTTGACTATGAAAAGTGGGGTCTGCACCTGGATAGTAATTATGTTTCAAAGGAAATCCATCTGGTATTTTATTGCTTATTGTCTCCATGCACTTTATGTATAAGAACAATACAAGGGCTGGAATATTTCTCATCGGGAGACTTCCAAAAAGCTGTTTGCACTCTGTCAGGCCAATAAGCCACGCAGATTTTTGCAATATTATATCAATTATGGGTAATAACTGGAACATACACTTTTTAAAAAACCTTCTTAAAAACACTGGTATGGATACTTGGAGCAGGCAAATTCCATCAGACTCTCTGGAGCTCATATGCCCAAAAAACAGTTAAATCTTTGGTGTCTGGAAAGTTTTACAACTCCAGCTAAAGTCAAGGGAAGCTTATTTTTGCCACCACCAGAGCCAGAGCAATGTGCTGCACTGAGGAGTGAACCCTGTCTGCATGTACAGGCTGGGGAGTGGGACACAGATGTCACAGTGTGCAGCACAGGACAGTTCTGGGGAATCCTCTGGCCAGGTGAGAACCAGCTCCAAGACAAAGACTCGTGTCCATGTATTAATAACATCAGCCTTGAGCTGGATTAGGCCTGTCCCTGTGCAAACAACCATTTCATATTATAAAGAGCACATTTTAAAAAGAAAACTAGAAAGTCTGCCAGAATTGGGCACCACCTTTAAAGATGCTGGGAATGAAACAACAGACTTAAAATAAAATCACATCCAGCCACAGCAACTTGATGACAAGGCAACCTCTCCTTCATTGCCAGCTCAAGTGATTTTGTTAATTCTAGTGAATATATCACAGGTCTCAAGATGACTGATGCTTTCATTACTGCCTTGGCTTCAGCCATTAGGTGATTGTTATGAATCTCAACTTTCATTTTTTAAACTTTTAGCTGTCACCATTCAAAGACATGGTATTAAAAATAAACAATGAAAACTTAAAGTAAGAAAGAGGTGAAAATGTAAGGTAATCCCTATGGAGAAGCAGAAGACAAAAAAAAGATGGTATTATAGTAATTATTTCTTACCTATCTTGAACTTTTAGTGGTGATGTTTGATGGCTAGAGCAGAGGTTACTGGCTGGCTGACAGCAGCATGGTTACTGTAAATGAGACCCATGCAACAGAATCTGGCTATAATCTACATTTGCTCTAAATTTGTGCAACCTCTAGTGCAGAACCAGGAAACAGTCACAGATTTAATTTACTTTTCACTTCTGATGCTCTCTGCATATTGTGGGGGATATGGTTTTGGCAAGGAGTTTGCATTTATTAGCACGTATAAATTTACCAGGAATGTTTGGTCTTGCTGTTAAAGCTCAGATCTAGAAGACAGGAATATGTCAGAAGCTGAGTGTCATTTTTAAAAGCAAGTTTCAAACCCATGTATTTTTGTTTAAATACTTCACAAGTAAACCAACTGCACCTAAAACAGTTGAAAAGGCAGAAAGCAGACATGACCTGAAATATTCTTTTTAAAAACTTATTTAATTATTTCTGAGACTTGGAAACCTTATTCATGATTTCTATATATTTGGAGTTGGAAATACTGCTGTTAACTGCTCGTCATTGTTTCACATGCCATCACCCAGATGCAAGGACAGATTTCTTTCTCCCAAACCAAACTGGAGAGAGCAGATTTACTGAAACAACTTGCAGAGTAACACTTCAGCAGCTCGGGGTCAACACAGGATGTTGGCACTCGGTCTCCTACCCACTCCTTCCATGTAAACACCACTGCAGGCACTGAAGACCGATCGTCCCAGGGCACTGGGGGGTGTTGTGGGACATTCGGGTATGAGATTTTGCCAGGAACCACCCTGTGTGACCCTGGCTGACACAGATAAGCCCAAGCTCCACAGGAGAATGACATGCCAGGGATCTGGACCTCGACCTCCTCTGCTTGAACTCCCAGCTGTGACAGGGAGAAGCAGCATTGCTAAGGCACAAACCACCAGCAAAGCTGTAATTAGAGTAACTCAGTCCAGAGCATCGTGACGCCCCACGGGGGAGCTGGTTTGGGCTCACCTGAGGACAGCTGGTGTGTCTGATGAGCAACATGTTGTGCAGAGATCCTGGCTCAGGAACTTGGGCCAAAATAGGGTGAAGAAGCTCTTTTACACTTGTGAGGTGGCTCCTCCTCAGATCATCTTGATAAGTCACTGCTGTGTATCACTGCCTGGAGAACAGCACCCCAGTAACATCACACTGGAGAGAAAAATCTGCAACAGACAGTGAAAATACTCTTATTTCTGAAATTTTCAAAAAGATAGTCAGAAGTGTTACAGTTCAGAAAAGGCCTTTTATTCTTTCCTTAAGCAGGTATAAAAAACAAAAGAGATTTGGATGGAAATTTGTGCCTAGCTCTGAACTGCTTCTTTATTTCTGCTTGCTTTGCTTTACTCCTCATGCCAATGACATGAAGAGAACAATTTATTGTGGGGTCAGCTTCAACTTTTTGTTCCTGGCAGTTTATTTTGCATCAGATTCCTAAATTCACATACACAAACTCGAGCAACTATTTACATCCACACATAACCTACCATGCTGTTGAAGAGAAGAAGCCTCCTCTCAGCTTGAGGAGAACCTGCTGTCTGCAAACTCCTTCCCCTCTGAACCATAACCTTTGACTCTTCCTGTGGGGGAGAAGGAGAAATGCAATCAGGTGCAGAATTCCAATATGTCCCTCTGGGGTGACAGACATCCAATTTCCAAGCAACCATTAAAAAGTCCATATGGAATTCCATCTTTAATATGAAGCAACAAGGAACAGGAAAACCCAGCGGCGAACACATGCTGTGTGTTACTCCTGCCTGGGGGCTTGGGCCAGTGTCTGAGCCTTTCCAGGTGCTCTCTTCTCCACAGAGCACGAGCTGTGGGAAGGTTCAGCACACTTGGGGTGCTCTTACACTTTATTATTATTATTTTAACTAAGAAACTAGCTGCTTGGTCCATTTGAGAAGGGTATGGCTTTGAGACAGATGTGGAAATATTCTGAAAACACAACGGTCAGGCAGTGGAACACATCCAGGATTATATGAAACATTGAGTGGAAAACATTTATTTTCCCATCTCATATTCCACCACAAACTTGTATTTCACAAGCTTATCTTCATATCTGCATTATAACTGAACACTAATTGTGTTTTCCTCCATATTTTTTCAGTAGATCAAAAACGTTCCAGTCTAGAGTCCCCACATTCATACCACAAAAAGTTGTTTTCTGCACCTCTGGCACCAGCTGAGCAGGCAGGAGCCAGCGTGCAGTGCCAGAGACACTGAGGGAGTGCAGGGACACGCTGCAGACCACGGGCCCCTGGAAATGAAGATGAAATGAGGCTCAGTTGTGTGCAGCACATTGATAAGATTTTGGCCCCCATTTCAGCGTGACCCAATAGGTTTAAATTGCTTCATTTCTCAGCCAGCCAAGAGCAAATGGGTGGTAGATGTGATATGGCTGTTCACTGGAAATCACCCTTGATTGATTTACCTTCTCCTCCCCGGCAGTGCATGGGCTCAGTGTGAGGCTCAGGCACATAAATTACATAGAAAAGCCCTTTCGTGGTTGTGTGTAGTCTATACATGTTGTCACCCTATCAGAGGAGAAGCTTTTATGAAGTATTAGCTCTAAGTGTATACAGAACAGAAATGATCATTTTTATTTGCTTGACAAAAGCTAAGTCACATTTCAAAGTAATAATTTTGAGTTAGAATCAAGTAGAACCAAGTAACTTTGATCATTTTTTTTAAGTAAAAAAACAAACAAACAGAAAATGCTGCTGCTGGTTATAAAAACAACAGGAGAATTTTAGGAGTTATTTTATTTGTTTTTTTTAAAAACTAATAAGAGCTGTGAAATTCAAAAAGAGTTTTCAGTTTTCATTAGCAAGATTTCAACACTTTGTTTGCTTTTGCCTTTTTGAAAGAAGATACAAAGACATTTCATTTTAACATGTTTGCAGAAAAAAAAATGAATTGCTACCAGCACTACTACATTGTTATTTCTGGGGGATGAGTAACAATAGATTGGAAAATTATTCAGAAGAATCATTTGGGTGATTTATTTACTTTATTGTGATTGGAACAAGGACCTCATTTCAGGCTGTAATACTCACAGTGCTGTCCACAGATGGGTGTAGTGTTGAGAACAGTCACTTGAACCCAAATTGAAAAGAACTGAGATAAAACCTGGGAATAAAGCTTCAAGCCAAGGGGCGGTTTTGTCTCGGGTTTGTACAGCACAGGGAGCAGGGTCCTGACTCCAGACTGCATTTCCCAAGGGACACAGCCCTGCCAGTCCCACGGATACACAACAGAAACTGGTCACAGAGCAGGTCTCTGCTCCAGCCTGGCTGGAATGCACGGCAGAATCTGGCTTGGGGTGGAAGAGGCTGTGAGAAGAAAAGGGAGGAAAGGATTTTGCAGGCCTACGCTTAGGATTCATTAAAATCAGGCTTTAGATCAGGTAAATTTGGACAACCATGCAAGGTGAGATCTTCAGAGTACCTCTTTTAGATTATCCCAGTTTTTAGGACACCCAGAGTCCACCCCTCTCTAAGTAATATGCCTCCAATATCTATATAATGTGTCTCTCATTCCCATCCTTAAGCTCAAAACTTCAGAACTACCCCAAGTGAGACGATTTCTTTTTTTCCTTACCCAAGCCAGCTGAAGGCAACAGAGACCCCCCTCCCCAGCAAGGTCAGTATAGATTTACAAGATTCAGATCTATTTTAACATTGTGATGTCCCTTCTGCTCTGAAATCAGCCATGGTTCTCTGGTTACTGTAAAGTAAATAGTGCATAACTGCTGGCTGCAGAAACCCTAGAGAAAGTCAGAACATGTGATAATCAGCAGTTCCCAGCAAACTTCCGCTCTTCATATCGGTTTGGCGAAGTAGGGAAATTAATATATTTTAAGCCTAAAATCTCACTCGCCCCACGCAATACAAACTCCTGCAGCATAAACACCACCCCTGCAGACCACTGCCAGAAATCCCTGCCAGGCTCTCAGGATCCCAACCAACCCCCCTGGTTTTCCCAGCCAAAGCCATGCAGGCAAAGCACACCTGCCATAGAGCTCAGGGCATGAGCAGCTCAGCACAGCCTGCTGACACCCGGCAGGGATGATGGGGGGTCCCAGCTCCCTCCCCTTGGGCCCCTTCCCCCTGGTCCAGGCATTCTCCATCAGCTGTTCAAGCTCTCCCAGCCATCCAGCCGGATGACAGCAGGGACAGCAGGGAGGCTGGAGGAGGGAGTCAGGAGGGGCATAATTAACGAGACAATTGGATGGGTTATGCCTCTCTGATTTCAATTAACCTCTGAACTTTGCAGTGCCAAGATCCCATGGTTACCAACTAACTTCAGCAAAAACCAGCCGTGGTAACTGGTTGATGCAAGGGCTCAAACAGCCTAGAGTTGGGATTGGACGAGTCTCTTCCCAGATCACTTAATGCTCACTGAAATAAAAAGGAGTAACTGTGGATCTGATTATTGTATCAGAGCTTGAGTCTGATTTGTCCCTATTTTGAATAAACTGCAGAATTCATTAATGGGAGGAGAACAAAGTCAAAAGACCCAGAGAAATATATTAATGGCATTAAGGACACAGGCATTCAAAGCTTGCAAAACAGATTAATGTACACAGACAGATAAATAAAAAGAAATCTTTGTTCAGGAAAGACTGAGATAAGCACAGAGCTGACATCAGAGAACAAACCAATCTAGTTATGTTAAGAATAGAGCTTTCCATTATTTACTCATGTATTTTAGAGAGCACTTTTTAGTTTTAAAATCAGCCCAGTTTTAGAGTTTCAACACAAGAGGTTCTATTAAAACCCTGTATGAACTACAAAGATTTCTAGCTTACAATAAAGCTACAATTAAAAATTAATATCAATCAAAAGAATGCAAATTTTAAAATAAAAATATTTTGAATTATTCTACCTTTTAAATTCAGAAACTAGAGAGGCAAATCTGGGTTTTGCTGGCCTTCATTTTCAATATAATTTTTTCACTTCAAATTTTGACCATTTCTGTTTAGTGGAAGTAGATTTAATTCTGCTATCACTTTTAGGGCTGCAGTGGGTACAAGATAACTGTTACCACTTTGTGTATTGGCTTAAATGAATTTGTTCTTAATATTTAAGAAACTATAAATTAGAAACAAATCTGAATTTATGACAGCAGACCCTGCATTTTCATGTAGCTGCAGCTACAGCATCAGGTATGGGAGACACTGAAGGGTGGTGAAACAAAACCAAAGGCTCCAAAGCAAAAAAATACCAGGAAATGCGACCAGACTCATAGCATTTCAATCAGATCTGTTATCCTACAAGTCATTTCAAGACAATTTGAAAACAAAATCAATGTTGCTGATATGGATAATAAACCTCTCTTTACAAATGCATTAATAAAAGTATCAGCTTGAAAAGCAAAAATGCAGTAAGATTATAAATTTATTAAACAAAATCCATTGACTGAACAGTGCAGACTATTGTCAGCCACTTCTAGGACTTTGTTATGCAGTTCTTCATAGCTTAAATAGCACAATTAATCAAACTAATTGCAAGCCTGCAAATGCTTTATTCATAACAGTAAATAACTACATCTATTAAGTAACTTCTTTAATGTAAATCTCACTATTTAGGCTGATATTATCATGTGTTTTTCTTCTAATGGATTTAAAGTACCTGCAGTAAGTAAGAGCCAAAGCCAAAGCTTTTCTAAAGCAAAATATCCCACTTTGAATATTTAAAAAATTCCTTTTAGACACTTGAAGATGCTCACGATACAGCAGACTGTGGGAATGCCCTTCAGTTCCTTACACATTACCTGTCTAATAAAGCGTCATGTCCCAGTGACAGAAACATCTGGCTCTTCTCTCCTAATCAATAATATTCAGCAAAAGTCCCTTCTTCCAGCAGCAGCATAAATTATCAGATATATGCAAATAGACTTGCTAATGTTAATTGCCAGGGCTGATTGGTGATTAATTTTTTGATTATGATCAATCATTCCACACGAATTTTAATAAGACATTCAAGGCAATCTGCAAATTGATAATAATTAGGGCTCCCAAGCAGCAACGCACCCACAGCCAACTCTAACACATCCCTGTGACTGCTCCTGGAACAACATGCTCCAGTCTGGAAAAGGGGATGAGCAAAGCCTCCACAGCGTACCTAACAAACGCTCCTTCTTTGCCATTTTAAGGTAAGATGGTATGGTGTTCTCTAACACAACTGGCTACCTTCTTGGTGTCCCTCATATGGTCAGAAATTAAGGAGGAGTTTCATTTACATGACGGTGCTCTGGGAACTTTACCCCAGTTTGCAGACTTCCAGCCATGAAAACAAGCCCAGGATCCCCCAAAAACCAAGGGAGGAACATCTCTCAGAACAGTCCTGCCAGACTTGCAGGGGACATGGCCAGAGGCAAGATACAGTTAGAATTTCAGGCCCTGCAAATCAAAAAAGGGCAAAGAGAAGGTTCATGTAATGCCTTTTTTCCTAAAGCAGAGCAGGCAAGAGCATTCAATTGCCAGCAACAAGAAGAGGAATGTTTTCCCTCTGTGACACTTGTTTGTGTACTTCAGGGGGAAAGGTCGGATGTTGCTGTAAATATAACAGCTCCAAAAGCAACATGATCAATAATATTTCCTTTCAAAGGGAACTCTCTTGCAAACATAAATATCCCTGCCCAACACTTTAAACCCAAACACGCTCGCTGTGCACGGACCAGAAAGTGCAAGTGACTGGAAAAGGACACCAAGTTGTCCAGACTTGCAGAAAAGGCTGGACTTTGCTTCCCACTGAGAATGGACAGACCTTGACACCTGCGAAGAGGAGCTCAACAGTCATCACCTGCTGTCAAAAATGAGTGAATGCCAGTGAAGGATACAGAGCAGAGTAAATTAAGAGTACACGGTATCTCAGCACTGCCCTGTCATGTTCAACTAATATCCAAGCTTTTGAAATTCCTGTCCCCACGGCCTAAATTCTGATTTCCACAAAACCTCCTCTTTATGTGTCAAGAGCGGTGCAAAGGAGTTGGAATATAAATGAAAATAAATCCCTGAGGTCTACAATTCTTTCAGTTCTTTCAGTGCTGCCAAATGGACCATTTTATGATGAGGTCCCAGGTATTTGCTCTTTTATTTGAAGAGCTTGCAGTTAGTGCAGCGCAAGTAGCTCAGCTTTTGTTTTTATTAAAAAGACAGAGTAGGACTGGCCCTACTTTTATGTTAAATTTTCTGAACAGAAGTTAGGTTTCACTTGAATGTTATTTTGCACAGGAAATATCTTCTTTCTGAATATGTCATCTTTTCAACAAGAAACTGAAACGTGGTTTCACAAAAAGTGCAGCTTTAAGTGAAGCTTTTAAACAAATAGGAAAATATTTTCTTTTCCTCCAACAGTTTCAATAAGAAAAAAAACACCAAACCATAAAGAAGTGTATTCTTGCTTTCTTTCCTATATAGCAAACAAGACTTGCTTTAAAGTGACACATGTATACATGAGGTCCTTAACTATAAAATGGCTTTTATCTTGGCCTTTTTAAGAGCCTGGCTCTATTCTTGGCTTAGTCTTATAATTCTCATCCAGGATCAAGAATTTGAAGCAGTTACAGAGGGAAGTTAGTGGCCACAGCAAAGACAGTGTCACAGGGAGCAAACATACGTATGTAACAGGGACATTTACCTTAGACAAAACCAGCCCAGTTCTTTTCTCGTTGCCCCAGTTCAAGAGCTCCCCTCTAGTCAGGGAGCGATTCTACTGCTAAACTGATATCTTTGATAAATGAATTAGGTCCTTGCTTTTTAAGTTAACATTCCATTAATTTTTATTTTTTTTTTAATTCTGCATATTTTCCTAAACTAAATGATTAAAAAATGCTTAAGTTCCCTTTGCAGCTGAGATCCCTCACTGTTCCCTTTATAAATCTCGTTCAGGAAAACTGAAATGCTGACACGTCTCTTGGATTTGGTCTGTCATTCCTCTCCAGCTCCTCGCACTTGTACAATTCACAAGGTCATGAGTACAAAATGTGCTTGTTAACTTACACAAGAATAAAGCTGTCAGATGGGCTGAGGGCTCCTTGTGTACCAGTTTAGTGAAATATGATTATCCAAGCTGTAAAATGGATAAACCTATTAAATTAATAAATCTGCTGCCCTGAAGACTACGACTGATGTCGCTGCCTTACCTACAAGGCACCTCTTCTTAAATTAATACTTGATAAAGGAATAAATCTTTTAAAGACACACTAAAGCTTTGCATTGAAGAGTTATCTTTTGTGTTACAAACTGTAAGTACTTTTTACTGCAATGGATCTAAGTGAGAGAAAATGAATTCCAGAAAAAGAAAAGGAATCTTAGAAAAATGTTATTACCCAGCTAACACTGTGGGCTGCTTCTTATCTGTACACAACTAATCACATCCCTGTTTCTTTTTTTATGCTAATGTGTGTGGATTTTAGTGCTCATGAAAGTGAAGGATAATTAGTAGGGTAGTGGATAAAGTGGAAGGGCAGTGCCTTATCAAAGGCAGATTGGGTCAGCTACACACGGGCAAAAGAAATCATGCTTCTCCTCGTTCAGCTGCTTTGATTTATTTCTCTGAAGGTCCAACAATGAAGTTTCACTTCAGAGGAGAGAGAGGGGAAAAGACTTTCAAAGGGTTCATCCTTCTTGACTTCTTATAAAGCCTTTAGCATATTGTGTTTGTTAGGGTACAATATCACTGTTGTTCATTATTATTAATAATCTATTACACAGACATCCTCACAGAAACAAAATGAACTCGCCAGGGCAGCAGCCAAATACATGGCAAGATGACATCTGTGTTGCTGGGATTTTACAGTCTAAAGTATAAAAATCAAAAAGTGGAAGGGAAATGAGCACAGACATACAAAAGGAGCTGCTTTAAGATCACATGGTAACAGAGCAGCAAAAATATGGAAAACAGACTCCCTGATCCAGCCCGGACCGCCGATAAACTTGTGCTGCAGCGATGTTAAAAAGGAGACAGAAATAGAATCTCAGCGCATCCAAAGGCATCCAACAACGTGCTCAAAACTCAAGAGTGAATTTGTAAAAGGAAACAGGAAATGAAAACTAAAGAGGGTTGACATGATTACGGGGTGTTAATAAGAAAAGACATAAGCCAGGGGCCTTGATGTACAACTAGACAACAAGAGGTTACGTTTGGAGTCAGGGCTATGCTAATTTGCAAACTTGGGCCCGTTTCATTAAGTGAGCTGAGAGACAGGCTGTCTCAGTCCAGCAGAGAGGGATCTCATTATCCATGTAGGGAGCAAGAGATAAGAATCTTTTAATAATTGCTGGGACTTTTTTTTTATGATGATATGGAATGCCAATTTATGCCTCTCCACTCAATGTGGATAAAAACCAGCCCCCCTCCTGGCTGTGGCCATTAGGACAGGGAGGGAAAACAGAGACTAATATGTTTGCCCGGGAGACCA
>JAYRBT010000054.1:4272981-4286863 GCA_036023395.1 Myiotriccus ornatus | reverse complement strand
TTCCCTCAGCCACAGGCCTGTCTCATTCCATACACTCATGAAAAAAGACCCCAATCTGAACTTTTTTAATCTAAAGGACCCACCAGTAACCTGTGCAAGAAGGAGCAGCAGCTCCAAGTTTCACACTCAGGGCAGAGCCAGCCCATCTGCAGCTCCCACGCAGGTACCACACCTGTGAGAACAGAGAGGGACTTCGAAGAGATGAAACCAGGGTTCAGGCTAACAAATGCCATGGAAGAGCTGGACAATCTGGCCTTTTCACTGACTAATATTTTGTTCTTTGTTTTCTTATCAAGAGGACAAAGAACTTAACTCTGCTGCCTTTGAAGGACACGCTGGGGCTTGTGTGAATTTTGGGCTTCTCCTGGTTCACAGAGGATCAGTCAGGACTTCATGAGACCTGTCTGGGCAAAAACCCCCTATATGAGGATCTTCTCTTCAGAAGGCAGGTGAGAAATCAGGCTCCAGCCCCGAGCTGAGAGCGGCTCTTTCCCCCGAGCTCGGCAGCGGGAAGGGCTCAGCCAGGAGGAATTCCCCTGGCAGGAGGGGCCGTCCTTGTGTCTGGGATGGGTCAGAGAAGGGCCCTGGCAGAGCTCCCTCTGTCCCAGTCAGAGTGTCCCATCAGTGTGTCCCAGTCAGTGTGTCCCGTCAGTGTCTCCCAGTCAGTGTGTCCCATCAGTGTGTCCCATCAGGGTGTCCCATCAGGGTGTCCCATCAGGGTGTCCCATCAGGGTGTCCCATCAGTGTGTCCCAGTCAGTGTCCCATCAGTGTGTCCCATCAGTGTGTCCCAGTCAGTAAGAGGCTCAATCCCCAGGGGCAGGGAGCTGCTGCAGGTGACCCGGGATAGGAGATCCTTTTCCAGTTGGTATTGCCTTTCTCCCTTCATTTTCCTTAATCCTCTGCTCCTCTGGAGTAATCACAGTAACTCAGTCAGCTCCTGAGCGTGATGCTCATGATACTGTTATAGAAGTTGGCCATAAACCTGGGATTTTCAGCACTGATTTCAGCTGAATTTCAGCAGTGTAAAATGAGGCTCCACACAGAGCAGAGCTGACACAGGCGTGGAGGCCCCTCATCAGTTTTCCTCAATAAATTAACAGCAGAGCTGCTGCCACAGCAGCCTGAGCCGTTTGCAACATTTGTATTTCTGCTTTGGGTGTATTTATTGGTGTTTTTCACAAGCCCTTTTAATGCCTCCAGGAGTGATTTATGGGGACGGAATAGCATGAAAAGAGCAGATTCTACTCATTTAAATCTCTGGATGAGGAACATCACATGAGAAGAGCAGGTTTCACATTGTCTCCTTTCCATAAATGGCTTTCTGAGGCAGTAAAAGCCATGCAAAAGCAAACATGAACACTGTACAAATACTGAGATACTCAGATTTGTTTGGACTTACCCAAACACTGCCCAGAAATTTTCAGGTTTGGCCTTTGTTTTGTTAACTCATTCCTTAAAATGTTGCAGGTTTTAGTTATTGTTAACATAACCAACCAGATATATGTACTAAAATTTCTTTTAACTGATATTACTACACAAGAGGTCTACTTTAATAAAAACAGTTCTTAGTATTATTCTTGTTACTTTTCAGATTGATGAGTAATGTGTGTGACTGTGGTGATTCTTTTTTCCTTTTTTTCTTTACTTGGCAGCCCTCACTGCTCCTGCTCCAGCACATGATCTGGACACCCAGGATGGTCCAAGTTTCCAGCAACTGACATGCTGGTTATTAATTTTATAAAATAAGCAAATTAGTGAAGCATGACTTACAAACTTTTTGATCCAGTGAACATTCATCTGGGTACTCACATAAAGAACTTTAACCTTTTAGTGCTAACAGTAATAGCTAATAATAATAGACGTGGGCAGGTCACTAAGTTCCTTCCCAGGGCTGGGGTGCAGTTTTGGAGGTATCTGCCACACACAGAAGCTTTACATTTTTCAAGCGAAGTGAAATTTCTAAAGTAAGTAGCACTTGCCTTCAAAAGGCAAATGAAAGAGGTTTCTTTGCCGTGTCTTTTTTCATTAATTAATACTCTTAACTCCCTAATTTCCAGAAAAAGTCATAGAATCACAGAAGGGGTTGGGTTGGAAGGGACCTTAAAGATCATCTTGTTCCACCCTCTGCCATGGGCAGGGACACCTTCCACTGGCCCAGGTTCCTCCAAGCCCCGTCCAACCTGGCCCTGGACACTTCCAGGGCTGGGGCAGCCACAGCTTCTCTGGGCAACCTGTGCCAGGGCCTGCCCACCCTCCCAGGAGAGAATTTCTTCCTAATACCTCAACCTAAATCTATTCTCTTTCAATTTAAAGCCATTCCCTCTTGTCATAGGATACAATGTTTTCTACTTCAGCTCTCCTATATTTCATGTTTTGCCTTATGAGACCGAATTTATTACAGTGAGGGATGTAATTTAATAGTATACTTTAAAAAACCATGAGTGTACCTGCTTGGCTCCTCGTTTTTCACCAAGTCATTCGAGGAAGTATTTAAAAGTCAGAAGACTGCCCCAGAATTTGTTTGAATAATCCAGGCTTCATGATTCTGTAAGACAGAATAGAAAGTTAACTTGAGAGGTTTCCTCTGCTGCTAGTCACATCAAAATGCCATAAAAGCAGACAGATCCTTTCACACCCTGTTTTCCTAAAGGGTCATGGAAAGAAATCTCAATCTAGACCTTCATCCAGCCAAAAAATCCTGCACCCATGCTCAGCTTCCTTCACTGTTACCTCTGTATAACTGGAGGAAATAATCCACAGCGTACAAAACTGCCAGTATATTCAGAACTTTGCAAAATCCCAACCCCCCAGACCTGAGCTGAGCAAAGTAACAGGATTATTCATAATTTCACCAGCCTGATTCAGCAGAAGGAACGTGGAATAATTTCAAGTCACATATAAAGCTGTTTATGGGTATTGGGAAAAGCTGTGTCCCCTGAACAAAATGCAGCTTTCTCTCAGCTCTGTTCCTGCATTTAAGGAGAATTAAACCATTCTGGAACTTGCTGGGAAAAGGGGAACAGGGGGATAGAGAAGGACAATTTATCTCTAAATTACATTGCTCTTCAGAGTAAACCACAGAGAGCTGTAATGGGACAAGTAATTTTTTTACCTAGTATAATTAATTAGAACCCATAAAACCCAATTAAACAGCACTTTTGAGACTATCAAGTGGTGCATGTTTGAAACTGCAAATATGACAGTATAAGTACGTTTTTATAGCTGGGCACACTCCTCAGGATTATTTTCAGTGCTCTGCTAAAATGGAAAATGGCACCAGTTTGGCCCCTGATAATAAATCGCTTGGAAACAGGCGATATTAATAATCTTTATGGGGGTAGGATGGAAGCCAGATGGGGCAGGGAGGGGAGTGTGAAAGTGGCATAATATATTGACCTGGAAAACATAATCCAGGCCAGAGCAAAAATGGAATCTTGGTGTGTATCAGAGCGGGCTGGGAATATAAAAGGAGAGGTGGTGGCTGAAAGGGGACACGCCCTGGGAGATCAGGAGGATGACTTCCAAGGTGAGGAACATCCTGCCAGGTAAGCATAGAATGGAAGCAAAGAAAAGAGACGCTGCAGGAGGTTTCATGGCAAGGAGAGGGAAATGTAAATGGGAAAAGGCGCTGGGAGCTCCTCTCCCTGCCCCGCTCCCAGCCGAGCCCCGCTGCCCTGGCTGTGCGTGCCACGGGTGTGATGTGTGTGCTGGGCTTGACACACAATCCGGTGTGAGGAAAAGCTCCCTTGGCCCTTGTTTCTTTACAGAGGCCCCGTTTCTGTTGGACTGGGCAGCCGGGGCCCTGCCGTGTGCTGCCCCGGCGGCACCCGACAGTCATCAGCGCCCGGGGCCGCTCCGGGCTCCCCTTCCCAGGCACTGACCCCGGCCACGCAGAGCCTGAGCAGACACTTCATCACCCCTGGCAGCGGCTCCCAGCCCGGGCACTGCCAGACCACAGCGAGCACGGGGCTCAGGGGGCTCAGGAGAAGCCTCTGTCCGGGGGAGCCGCTCCCCTCGTCACACGGAGGGCGGTGATACCCCACGGAGGCCCTTTCCCCTCGAGTTATGAGTTTGTTTGGGTTTGGAATATCTTATCCTTCACAAAATAGCAATGCAGTGTGATCAAATATCTATGTATATGTACATGCAATGAAACAGCCCGTGCTGGCTGAGCCTCAGTGACAGAAGCAGACGGATTAAATTCGGACATTCCCATTCAGCTGCACAACGCTCCCCGTGCAAGCTGCTCCCAACAAGGGGTAGCTTTATCTTATCAGTCGCTCAGAAGATTCCTCCAGAGTCACCTATCAACACAGGAAGACTATGCAATCTAGAAATGCAGGAAAATATACTTTCAAAAGAGATGTGGAAGGAGAAGTGGAGAGAACAGCTGGTCTGGGCAGAAAGCGTTGCAGCGAAGACTCACAACATCCACAGGAAGATACAGGGAGGACTTCAGAGCATCAAGGAGATAAGAGCTTTCTGCAGAAAAGCTTTGTGCTGTATGTTATGCTCTCTGAAGGTCTGCAGAGTGCTGTCACATTCTTTATATACATGGGGAGCCTATTCATCTCTTAGTTTTTAAGAATCCATTTACTAAATTAGAGAATCTTATAAATATTTGCATTTCATAAGTCTTATGCCATTTCACCTGCACTGAGACCTTAAGCTTTCTGAACTACATAAATTACTTTAAGATCTGTCTCCTTAGTATATGTAAATACTGTCATTTTAGTTTGATAGATACATTTCTTTCTATTCACTCGGTGTGTAATTTTCTCAATTTAAAATCAATAGGGGCAGAGACTCTGACAAGCTAACAGTCAGTTCTGGACCACAAGAGCTTTTCTTAATCCAAAAAAGAAAAGGGCCTCTGCATTATACAAGGCATAGTGGGATGAAGAACCTTCCTCCCCAGTTTAAGCAACACACATAGCAAGAGTAAGCTGCCTGGACACTGCAGAACTGGACACTTAGAGATTCACACAGGCACATACAGGTGTGAAGGAAGGACAGAAAAATCACCTTAATCTTGAATCCTGGGTTAGATGTTTTAAGAAAAAGAAGCACGTTCTAAGGAAATTGGAAAGCTGAGACTGCAGCAGACTCTTGGTCTAGTTAGTTAGGGGGTAGAGACACGAAGAACATCAGCAGCCATCAACAGGATGGCAAATGCCATTTGTATCGACATGTGTCATTCCTGTACCACAGCCAAGTGAAACTACAAACACTAGTCCAAGTATAGAGCTTCAATTTACATTCCTGCTAAGGCATCTCTGTGTTGCCAGAGTATTGCTAGTGGGCTTAGTATAAATGAGATTCTGGCCTTAATATTCTCCAACAGAAAAGTGAAATACACAGACATATTGACTTGGATTCGCATTCTCTGCTCTGTTAACCCAAGGTATCTGCAAGGACCAAAACTGGCAGAGAGAAGATGAATCTTCAGGTATGGCATAGCAGCTTCAGTGAGCACAAATGATCTGAAGAGTCACTTCATATGACAGCAGAAGTGGCCCTATAGAATCACAGAACCATTGAGGTTGGAAAAGATCTCCAAGTTCATTGAGTCCAATCAGCACTGCCAGGTCCACCACTAAACCATGTTCCCAAGCACCACATCTACACAATTTTTAACACTGTAATAGTACATATTCCCTTACTTCTAAGCATCACATCCCCCAGTACCACACAAGCACTGCCTGGATCATTTGCCCACTGCCATGGCAGCAATTGTGGTGCTGAAGTCAGAACTTCAGCTCCAACATCCACCTAAAATTCTGAGGCCTTTGAAATCAATAACAAATCTCTCAAAATTTATTTGTGCCAAGATTTTGAGCTGAACATATTTAAGTAGATTCCTACATTTATTTCTAAATGAGAGATCTGTAGCTCTTGAAATGTCTTCTTGGGATGTGTTAATTTTGATAGGAAAACGAAAGGTGATAATTTGTCCCTGTCACCATATAATATTAAACAGTTAAATGTGGTCTGATTCTGGAAACAGTACATGGCAGACATCCTTAAAAAATCATTTAAAAGGTATTGAAAGAATAATCTTTTCCAAATCTGTCAACAAGATTCTAGCTGCTGTTCCTGGCATGAAATTTAGCTTAATTTGGTAAAACAATCACTTTTGCTCTTGCAAACATTGTAAAACAAATGGGGTCATGGAAAGAAAAATGGGAACATTAAAAAGGCCCTTGATAAATCCTCAGGAGTGTGCTTCTATGTTACTGTGGGGTATTTCCAAGGACCTGCCGAGGTTTTAAAAGTACAAGTAAATGTGGAGGGCAGGAGGGAGCTCAGACTGCCGGGCTGAGACGCTGCAAATCCCATTCAGAGCGTGGTTTTGCTGTGAATGCTTTTCCAGGTCTCACACCATTACATAGGATGTAGCATCATAATGATGTCAACCCTTGGACCAAAGAACAAGCTGATTTAAGTTTTATGAGGGGAAGGATGAATACTTTCAAAGGAATGGTGAGTCGAAGAAGACAGAAGTGGTGGGATCACAGTTCAGGGAACTCACTTTGAACTATTTTTAGCGAGGTACTGCAAGTTCAGGGATAGTTAGAAAAGGCCTGCACAGCTCAAATGAAGCACAGCCTCTCAAAGCATTGACAATTTTGCAGAGAGGGAATGAAAACCTCTCTTCCCTTTCGCTGAAGGTGACTGTGCAGCAAGGCTGCTCTGTGTGTGTGTGTGAACGAGCGCCAGAGTCTGTGCAAGGAGCCTTCCCTCCCTGTTCTCCACCTGGGACAAAGAACAAACACTCACACTGGAATCAGCACATGCCCATCTCTGCTCTCTTCAGGGTGCACCAAGGCACAGGGTTAGGGGAGGATGCAGCAGCAGGACCCAGGCTCCCTCCATCCCTGCCCTGCCCACAGCAGGAGTGGTCCCTCCTCGTCACCCTCCATCTCTCTCCTAAGGGGGCTCTGCTTTGTTCTGCCCACTCAAGCAGGTACTCAATCGACAAGATTTTAGTCCCAGCATTTTCAATCTGTAGGGAAACACAACCCCCCTGAAGATCAGATACAAAAGAAAACAGAGGTGTGTGGGTTTTCCATCAAAGCTGCTGCTGTTCCTGCAGTAAGAGCACGTCAAAGATGTCCCAACTCCCTCTGGAAAGTCACTGCAGATGACTTCTGCCAGCTCTTGTTATCCTTTTCCCTTCTTCAAACACATACTTAAGAATATCCAGTTATTGCAGATCACCAGGAACACACAAGGAATGGGTTGCTGTCTAAGCTTTACTACAATTACGGATAATGCTGGAAATTATATATACTGTATATTTCCTGTATGGTGGGACTGCTACAAGCACAGAAAATCCACATTGAGGGGGATTTCTATGCAAGCTATGCAGCAGATAAAGATTGTATTGCAAGCTTGAATTACTGATTCAAGCTGCTTCTTCGCCTCTCCCCACCCACTTCCCTAATAGCTTTTAAACTTAAATAGCCATATAAGTTAAAATGTTCTTTTATAGGGTGAAATAAACAGATTTTATGGTTCAGAAACGGCAAGTTTAGAGATCAACATCTTTACCACTAATTCATGCAGGTTCAAGCTAAGGAAATGGCTCATTTCCTTCTCTACAGTTGTTGAGATTTTTTTTCCCCAAAAAAATTTCAAGATGCACTTCAAAGTAGATGTTATGAAAACTCTGGATGCAGACAAAGCTTTCTCTCAACAAAGTACATCTAACTTGCTGCATTCCAGGTCCCAAGTTCCATGAAATCAGAAGGAAATTACTGCTGAAACCCTCAGATTGACTAGAAATTGGTACAAAACATTAGAATGCATTGTTCATGTTTTGATATGACCTTAAAAATAAACAAAGAAACAAACAAAGAACCAACAAAGCCCAACAAACTTACGGGAAAGGTTTCATATGCCACTCTGGAAATCTAAAAAGGTCTTATGAGTGCAAATGTAATTAATATTTAAACTTGTTTTTAACTCTCAAAGCTCTGTAAAGAGCATTTAGCCCCAGCCTGCCCAGTACAATCCTCTCTAGTGAATACTGGGAAACACCAGTTCCAGCTGTCCCAGAGAACCCAAGGAGAAGCAGTACTGACAAGCTCCATACCTTATACAACACATTGTCATTACAAGAATTATCCCTCAGGTATTTTAGGGAGCCAGGGGGATAAGCATGATCCAGAGATTCTTGGAGAAATAACTGGAGGGCACAAAACCCCAGGACGATACATCTTGGAAAGCTTGATATGATCTGAGTGCACAGAAAGATATTTTCACACCAAGGAAGGACGAACTGATTCTACTGAGCAGTGGGAGACACTGCCCTAAGTGCTCTAAAGAAAAACTGCATTGCCCTGACTGTTTTATCAGAAAAATCAGAGGATGTTTCATTTATCCACCTATCTGTTTATTCAGCCCTCCTCACTATGATTTTTGAACATCTGATACATCCAGTAACAGCAGGGGAGTATTTTTGTTCCCATTATTATGCCAGCTACATTAGCCAGCATTTAAATGGTTAAAATGGAGGTTTTTGTTTCCAAGCAAAGATAATCCTGTTCCTCAGGACACCAGTAATGGTGGTATATGACAACATAATCAGCAGCACAAGGACATAAACAACTCCCAATTATCCCAAACCAAAATTTTTGAACATCTTGTTACATTTTTTCCTTAGGCCTTAAAATTACTGAGTTGTTATGGTTGGATGCTTTGTGGTGAATAAATCTAGAATAATTCCCTGGAAAGAGTGAAATGCACTGAAATGCTGTTAGTGCAAAAGAGCACAGTACCAAGCATTCCCTGGCTTTCCCATGATGGGGAAAAAACCATACCATGTTCTCACTGTGTGGGGACAGGAGATAAGGGGGAGGAGCAGGGCTGCTGTGATTTCTAAGAAGTGGGAAGCAGCTGCATGGGAAACAGGCAAGAGGGAGAGTGCAACAAGAACACAGAACAGCGGGGGGTTTGCACATTTGACTTGTCTAAATGCCAAATTCTCTAGGCCTCCAGGTAATTCACAAAAAAAAAAATCTAACTCTTAAAAAACCCCTATGGCACATGAACACAACCTGTCAGGAACTGAGAGGCTCCACGGGTGCCATTTCCCACACGAGGTGCACGGCGGCACTCACGGCTCAGAGCCCTCACACAGATAGGAACACAAGATTTTTGTGCCTGAAACAGAGATGTCACAGGACACAGCAGTCAGATCTGAAGGCAGATCAAAGAAACCACACTGAGAGCCAGATCCAAGCCTGGGCTTTGAATATACCTCCAAAACATGGATGTTTTTGGAGCTAGACTTTGGGTTCTGTCATCCATCTAATCTTGAAATGGGTGGATCAAAGATGTTCAGTCTGAGGCTTAGCAAAGTGCTAACAGACACTTTTGAACAGAAATGGTTCAGTGAAGTGTTCCAAGCAAAAACTAAATTTGTTGGTGGGCAAGCTGGGAAGTGAAAGAGAAATGAAATGACTCCGTGCCTATCGAGTGCTTTGCTGTGTTACCTCCTGACACTGGCTTTATTTACAAAAGGAGGGAAAAAGAGGTACAAGGTGGTTGAGGAATTGGACCAGAAAGCTGGTGGCAGTGCCAGAAAAGACTGGAAATTAAGAAGGATGCCCAGTGGTTTGGGTGATGGCTTGGAAACCAGTAGTAATCATATGTTTGGTTCTCCATCCCAAATTTCCTGTATGACCTTGGCCAAGTCATCCAGTGTCTCAGCTTCCAAAAAGTGGAGCTCATAAACCTCGTTAAAAAATAAAATTAAAAAAACCCTGTGGAGGTGAAGAATTATCTCCCTCTACAGCCTCATGGCTTAGAGGTGGCCTGATGTAGTCATTGAACAAAGGAGACCGGATGGCCTCCTAAATTATCCAAAATGGAAATGCAGATATACAAAAGAACTGACTGCAGAACACTTAAAGCTGTAGGGACAAGCCTGGTGATAGATCGTCTGACATTTCCATGCTCCTGTTCAAGCTATAGGAAAAACACACCCACAAGAGTTACACATCTCTGGCTGGCACTGCTCTTTGCTCTGTAGATGGCACAAGTGCTAACCTTATTTTCTACCTTGTTTATGCCAATGTAAAGTGGAAATAGCTGTAGGAATTACCCCTGACGTGTGAGATCTGGCCACATCAACCCTCATTTATTCCAAAGCATGCATTTTCCTGGCCATCATTTCTCAGCCTACCTTAGTCAACTGCAATAACATTTTTGGCCAGTACAGATTTTTGACCTGATGTCTGTGCAGATCTGAAAGGAATTTCCCCTTCAACACACATGATCTTCCATTAAGCAAAGCCAGTTCTATGATTCCTGGAAGAATTAAGAGGTAGAAATATCCTGTAACTTTGGATCCTTGCAATTAATTCTGTGGTCTCCTTTTTAGGGATAAGAAGATAATTCTTTCACACCCGGGGCTGATGGGTTTTAGGGCAGTCTTATCATTCTGTGAGTAAAGATACATTCCTAAATAATTCAAAATGGAAATCTCTGATGTTGTTCATTCTTCTGCTCTAAGTGACCAAGTGTTATGCAAATTTTGGAGTGGAAAAATATGAACTCAGTCTTGCAAATGTAATTACACCATAGATGGGTTGCTGTGTTCTGGAGCAAACAAAGGATAAGAGCACCAGACCTTATACAGACCTTTCAGTTTACTATCATGAAGAACTGCAACATTTCTCCTGCTGCTACACACATACACTTCATCAGTGGTGACAATCAGAGAGGGCCAAGCATTTCTACTGCTGTGGCATCCCAACTTGGCCCATACCACTTGCTGATGAAGGCTCCTTCTCGAGGCATTTAATGGAACAACACTCAGAGACAACTGTTCAAGTACAGAAAGGAAGCAACATCTTAAACATCTACACAAATACCTACTGAAAGGCAAGTTTGCATTAAAGGCCAAGCTTGATAAAGATATTTAGGCAATAAGAACAATAAAAATAATCAAATCAATCAGTAAAATCAGAATAATAAGCAAAGCCAAAGCTGGCTGCTTCCCCCACAGTGTAAAAATTCCTATACAGATTATACACCTTATTAATTCTAGGCCAGTGAACTTTCCTCCTACTTTATAACAAAGTGTCACATTATTAGTCAAGTTTTCCAGCATCTTTTGATAAAAATAGTGTTTTTATTGCAGTATAAAAAATACAAGGCAAGTTAAATGTTCAGAATTTTCTTATAAAATATTTAGGTTTATAAACTGTTGCAAACAGCCTGGTGTTTATATAATATTCACAGACATCTGTAATGCCTCTCATGAAAGCTAATGTATAAGCTCTTAGCTTTGCAAAAGAGTTTTAAAGATGCTCTGCCCATCTTAAACTGTAATTCTACACAGTCTGAAGAGCTACTCTGGTAACAGCTTGTTTTGAGCTTAATGTTTATTCCTCTCACTGCTGTCTAGGTTGAAATTTGCTTACTTTATGACTGAAGGCCCCAGTGCATTTAAAATTTAAATACCTGACTAGGACACCCTTACTCAGCAAAAAGCACACACATGCCCAATTTCAGGTACATGCTTAAATCCTGTAAGTCTCAGGGCTCAAATCATATGCCCACATTATTTAACAGACAGAAAAGCAGCTGGGAATACAGGCATTTCTGAGGCAGAAGAATGTAGTTCACAAGGGTAAGAAGTTTTAATCACTTCTTTTCCAGGTATTGCTCAATCTCCGCCACTACTAAGAACCAACTCCTGTTTCAGCTTCTGAGTTGCTGTAATTTTTGTTGGTTGCTTCTGTAGATATTTTACTTTTGTTCCTAAAATAAAATAAATGATAAACCTACTCAAACTACAAGGCCACAATTGTTCCACATCCAACAAAATGCCAAGCAGAGGTGGGATTCTTCTTCCCCCATCAATGGACTCCAAGGTGTCATGTTTGTACCTTGTGTCATTTTGATGTCAAATAACAGAAACAGTCAAGAATGTTTATAATTTTGAGCACATTGTTTAAAACAGAACAATGCCAGAAAGACTCTCCTTGGATTTCTCCTTCAGCTCATTCAGAGGCAGCAGGGCTGATGCAAAAGGACTCCAAGTCTCAACCACACAACCTGATGCAAACAATTGAACAGCAAAGTCTGAAGAGAGTTATAGCACTCCCCTCAAACCCATTCCCACCACATATCAAGGGTAAACCTCCATCAAACGTGGTTCTGAATCAAAAGGCTTACAGTGAGGATCTCGGCTTACCTTCACCTGTCTCCATTCAAGATCTTCAGAGCAGCTCTGCCCAGCAGTCACATTATGGCTTCTGCAGATGGAGCTTTTGCAATATTTCATATTTGAAGAGCCCAAGTGGTTGGTGATGTGCAGCAAACCCCAGCTCCACGGAATGACAGGCTTTGTGCTCCCTCACACTTCCCACAGACTGCAAAACAGCAGTGCCAGATGCCACAGCAGTGTTCCTCTATTAAGAAGCAATTTCCATGTCTACTTCTATCTTGCCATATCTCTCTTTTTTATGTTCCAGCATCGTAGACTGCCAGGTGATGGTCAGAGCTGTGAGCTCAGATCAGGGGCAAGCACTTACCACACTGTGGAAGAACACAGGCATCAGACCCCGTGAAGACAACCACATGCTGGGTGGCAATTCTAGATCTGAGGAGCAAGAACAAGCTGATGCCCGGGACCCTTAAGCAGGAAGAGAGAGGACAATCTGTGAGCAGGTACAGGAACCTGAAATGGGACCAGATGAGTGCAGCTCAAATAGACCCCATGAAAGAAACAGCTCTGAAATTCCATGAGATCTGCAAATCCCAGGCATAGATGTGAGGACACTGTGGCAAATTAAAATAAATTTATCCTTCCAAATAAATTTAAATAATTCTAAGCAAAGAATAGCTTGAAAATATTCTCTTGCCTGCCCCTTTCAGTTTACTTTAATGAGGGCCACAGTTAACAATGCCAATAATAGATTGTTGTGGTAACTCGTCATGGCCACTACAACCCAGCTGTAATCACACAGGAGAGTATCAAGGGTTGGCCAGCGCAATCATTAGCAGATTTAGATTATTCAAAGAAAGAAAAAAAGAGCAAGAAATTTTAAAAAAGGACCTTTGTTTATTTGATTAACTCCTTGCCATCTATTATAATTCTTCCTGCTTCACACACTCATTTTCCACTCATCTCTCTCAGCCTCCCTGCTTGCTTTGCTTAGCAATGCATTTCTTGCAAGCACATGAAAGCTTTACCAACGGCCCCAATCAGGCACATTCTCGAAAGGCAGGCCTACCCCAAAAAGCACTCGGAGTCAGAACAAGACGCAAGACAAGTAGATGCAGCAAATGAATAGGAGGCATCACAGTGAGACAATTATGATGAATATAAATAAGCTGGCAAAAAGAAATATCATTTCAATGAAACATGCAATTTTATGGAACCCAAAATCATTCTTGGAGACAAATCTGTCTTCAGAGAGCTTTCAGGATAAGGACTTTTGAGGTTGCATCAGCTGTGATCTAAGACAGCAACATCCCAGATATTCAGACTGAGTCTGTCCTCATTTTGCAAAGGCAAATTCTGAATGTGAGAATTGCCATTATCTGACCATCTCACGGTGCAAAGTTACCATGAGCCATTTTTGGGAGGGAGAATGTTCTTAAAGCCAGTTAGTCCATATCTTCTCTTGCTTTTATTTAGAAGCCACTGTGCAGCTACAGAAATACCTGAGCTAATCCAGCATGAGCCAGCTCGAGTACAGAGAGAGAACAGATGCTCCTCAGCCAGCTGCCCAAAGCAAGCATGTGGAGATCCACACCACACAGCTGCAGATACTGCATGGAGACACCTCGTCAGGTACCTCCACACTGGACAGCACAGCCTCCCCTGCACACCCACAGCCTGCTCTGCACACCCACAGC
>JAYRBT010000054.1:4210499-4272919 GCA_036023395.1 Myiotriccus ornatus | reverse complement strand
AGCATCCCCTGCACACCCACACCACTCTGCACACCCACAGCATCCCCTGCACACCCACACCACTCTGCACACCCACAGCATCCCCTGCACACCCACACCACTCTGCACACCCACATCCTCCCCTGCACGTCTACACTTCTCTGCACACCCACACCACTCTGATTTAGCCTGAACAATCAAAGCTATCACAGGTCATGCAGCTCTGCACATTTCTGACATGGTGCAATAAGTCAGACAAATCTGGTCACCCTAACACTTCCAGTAACTCTGGTTAGCAATGATCTACAGGATGAGAAACATCCAGCAAACTACAGCAGTTTTAGGAGTTCTACTGTGGGTTATTTCTTTTTCTTTTCTTTTTTTTTTTTATTTCTTATTTTTTTCCCCATTAGGGAAATACTAATTGCTCCAAACTGTTATTAATTGGCTCACAGTTCCACATACATTGTCAAACTGCTGGTCAGCTGGCGGGCACACCGTGCTTTCCCAGCAGATTTCTTTCACAGCTGGATTTGCAGCCTGAAAGGTCCTTCCCACTTCCAGCTCTGCAATCCTTCCAGGCAGAAGGGAGAAGAGGAACAGACAGATGCCTTTCCACAGAGATGTAACAACCCTAGCAGGTTCTCAGCATGTCAATAACAATCTAATCAGGCTGCATTATACGGAGGGGAAAATGAGGTCTCTGACTTTGCCAGAACACTTCACACATCCGCTTGCTCTTACAAACACATACAACACACTCCAGTTTCCAGATGCAGATAAGGATAACCACAGTGTGGAAAACAATCCAAGAACTAGTCTAGCCAACTCCTAGCTGGACCTCAGCCTCTTTCCACCTCCTCTCCGTGCTCTGGAATAACAATCGCTGCCTGTGACTTTAATGCAATTTCACAGCCAACTGCTGGGTGTGGATGTCACAGCCAGCGTCCTGCTGCTCCGGGCATACAGGGGAAGAGGGCTGCACAAGCTCGACCTTGCTTCTCCCTCTGCCTTGGTGTAACCCCAGGGAAACCTAGCTATGCCCAAGGAGCAGGAATTTGTTCTGGAAGAGTCCTGATGGCACCTCTAGAGAAAGAACAGCTGCAAGGATCTCTCCTCCCCACGTGGTACCAACTGTGCAGAAATGTCTGCAGCTCACCAAAAAATAATGCACCAGACTTTTCACTCTGCTCAGTCTAATTCCTGCCAGAGCTCCCTCCCTGGGCAGGGCTGATTAAAGCTGACCTAACTGACTGGAACACTGGGGGTATCATCCTCAGGTGACCATAGTTAACTTGAATTAGTCACTGGCTTGTGAATCAGACAGCAATGAACCACCCCACACAGCAGAGCTGCACGCTGGCTCCTTGTCCAGCATGCTCCGAGGCAGGGACTCATGCCCAGTAGCAAGCTAATCTTGTAAAAAAAAAAATAAAATAAAATAACACAATAGGATTTTGAGTCCAGATTCACTGCCTGCAGGAAGGAGGAGGGTTTTTTTGGTTTGTTTTTTTTTTCTTTCCTGGCTGATTACCTAAAGAAAAAAAATTACTAGCTCCAGTGAATGAAAAAGAACTTTTTAGTCCAAATCCTCAGTCAGGTCATCCAAATTCCCGGTTGCCTTGATCTCTTTTCCAGCCAATGAGCTCCTCTTAAGCTCTGACTGATGGTGTTGTATATTTTAAAATGTGTTTATTCTGACAATTTGCTCTGCTTTTATGTAAGAGGACAGGCAAGCAACTCATCCCCAAAACCTCAAGGAAAGAGCACAAGTCTTGGTTGCTAGACTATTTGGCTCCCTGAAGACTGCTGATTCTTGGACAAACTGTTACTCCATCCTTAAAAGATGTACTTACCCTGAAAAAGAAAGTGCACACACAAACATACAACTAGGTATTAAGAGCTTTGGTAGATCTGTGACTCTGGCCTTGTGACTGAAGTGTCAGCTGCTTGTGCAGAAATGGACATGGTAGTGGAAAAAAATCCCAAACAAAGAAACAAAGGAAGAGTGAACACTGAAGTGCCCACAGCTGGACTGAGCTGAACTTCCACTGCAAGCCACTAACGTTAGGTTCCCTCACTGCCTCCGTGTCAGTGAGGTTGTGGAAACCAGAGAGGCAAACAAACGGGAATTTCTAAACAGATCAAGGGCTAAAGGAAGGGGGGGAGGGGTGTGGGGAAGAATATTCAGGGAACATCCGTTCTGTGGAGGGTTGTGTGTTTCTCAGGGTACCCAAGAGAAGGGGAGATATGGCTGGACAAGAGAGGTCAGCGGGTATCAGATCACATCACCCCTTTCCTCTTTCCCTTGGCTGCCTCTTAACACTCCCTTTGAGTACATTTCCCTTTGGTTGTGGGAAACACACAATCCACCAGTCCTCTTACAAAGCATGTTGCAGTGGCAGTGCCTGAAATAGAAACCAGAATTTTGCCTTCAAGCCTCCTGCCTTAGCCTCTATTGATTACACCTAGCCTTAATCTGAGCAGAAAAGACAGGACTGGGGAGGTGGGCACAAGCCCACTGTACACCCAGAACACAAGGATTACTCCAAATACAGATGGTGGGGCTCCTTAGTCCCCCTCACTCCCTTCCCCTAACGAGTTCACCCCTGTTTTGAACAGGAGTGCCTGCACAGACATGGTGGAAATGCATCCCCAGACCACCATAAGCATCTGCATGCTCGGGGGTCAGCAGCCCTGAACACAATGCCCAGCCAGCCACATGACGAATAGAGACAGGGACTAGATTAAAATAGACTTTTAAATGAAGTTCAATTTAAATAAATCCCCCTATTTTTGTTGCCATTGACCAGTTTAATCGACATTTATTCTCTGCCATTTGTCTTCTTTTTGTACAAACTATTTGTGTTTAGCAGAGATTGCCTTTAACAGACTGAAAACAAAGGGGGGCACAGGAGCTCATCTCCCAGGCTACACCCCCACACTGCAGGGGCTCACTCCCAAGGGCTTCCCCAGTGAAGGGCTCTGCCTGTATCCAGACCACGAGCTCCTGGGATGTCCATCTCCCACCCTTCCCTGCACACTGATGCCTGTCCTGCAGCCCTGCCACATCCACCCTCATATCACACCCCAACATCCTGGGACACAGCCCTGTAGTGGGATCCTCTTCCCACAGCTGTGTCAGCATCCAGACCAGGCTGGCTGTGTCCTCAGCCCACCACAGCCTGCCACCCCGCTGATGTACTGGGAGAGAAGGTGCTGAAGGCTTCTCCAAGGGGTGGCCAGGAGTGGGGACACAACCCCCACGGAGGGAGCAGAGAGCCATGGGAAGCACCAGCCAGGCTGAGGGAGTCCCTGCCCAGTCCTTGCCTCCAACTGAGCTGCTGGAGGAGCCCTTGGCCAAGCTCACACTGAGTACACTGCCCACAGTTCACAGCACCCGCTGGCAGCACCCAACTGCCCTTCTCCATGCCCAATTCCAGGCTGCTAATAAGGGAATGGAAAAGGATATGAAGGCCATGCCTGATTATCTTCAGATGGCATCAGCTCTGGAGAGCAGCCAGGCAGCCATCCTGGACCAGCAGCTTCCTCACCAGAACTTCCCACAAAACCTCCTACCTGAGGCAGTCCTGCATTTGCCATCCACGTGGTTTGTCCTGAACCTTTCCACTTGGGACATGGGACACTCGTGGGCATGTGGACATGGTTTAATGGTGGAACTGGCAGTGCTAGATTAACAGTTGTACTCAGTGATTCTCAGGCTCCTTCCCAACCCAGACAGCTCTGTGATTCAGACAGGGCTGGGAGGGCTCAGCAGCCCGGCTGCTATCAGCAGGCTGGGAATGTAACCTCCGGGGCACTGCATCAGGACTGCACAGATCCCATTGATCTCCTCCCTTTTAACTTGGCAGAAGGCTAAAGTTTGCAAAAACGATTCTCTTTAACCTCGGTGAAGAAGGAGAGATCTCAGGGATTTGAGTGCTGATCATCTTCACGCTGCATTAGCGGGTGAAGGAGCTTGTTTGAGATTCTGCTCAGCAAAGTGAGCGGGTCAGGAAATGTCAAAGAGCATCAACGCCAAAGAAGATGGTTGTGTTTTTAACAAGCTCTGCTGCTAAACATGCGAGAGGAGCAGCTAGGAGGCAGGGAAAGGATGTATGGTGACGTGGAGAAAGGGAGAGAAAGTCTTAGCCAGCAAGACAAGCATCCTGAGTCACACTGCTGGGGAGGTGAGGCTGCTCTGCCCGGGAAAGGCTGACAGACTAAGTCTGATGCTTGGAGTAACTCCACAATGTTAATAAATAAATAAAACTATAAATTTACAAAGGGTTGGTGCAATTCCAGCCACAAGCAGAACACAAAATGCACTGATGTGAACAGCAGTCACCCACAGCTCTGCCCAGCAGCGCTGCCCCGTTCCCGTGCCCAGCGCGAGCGCGGTCCGTGCCAGGCACTGGAATGAGCTGCAGCCCCGGGGCATGCAGAGCAGCTCCCCAGGGATCACCCGGGCTCGGGAGGCTCCATCCACAGCTCCCACGGCCACGAGGAGCCGTGTGCTGTCCCAGCCCCACCACTGGGACGGGGCCCTGTGCTGGGACACACAGCTGTGAACATGGCCAGGGGAGCACGTTTAGGGGAGAGAGGAGCTGCTGACTCATAGATGTGATTTTCATAAAGATGCAGGGAATTTGTTGAATTCGGCCTGTTTCACTTTGCCTAGGTCTCCACAGCTTCTTTCTATGGCTATAGGCCCTCTAGGTTACTAATCCTTGTCTTATTTGCTTTTATTTTCTGCTGTAAAACCTTCTACAGTTCACTGAACTTTTAATTAGAAATGCAACTATGAAAATTTGATTTTTTTTATATATACCAAAAACACCATGCTGCACACCAAGGCCTTTGAAAACATGCTGTAGTTTCCCTACCAGCAAACCTCAGCCTTTTATTTTTAACTGACATAAGTGTAGAGTGAATACAAAAACATGAAAAGAAAATAACCTTTTTCCATCATTACTCAGGCACTAATAAAACACAATATTTCATAGTCCTCTTCGGGGACTTTTTGGGGTAAAGTTGGGACCAACAGCAGGAGGAAGCCATATTTCCATTTTGTCTTGTAAATATTTTTCTTGCAGTGCTTTGCTTCAGCACCAAGGGTCTAAGGAACGAGGCACAACAGTGTGTGTAGGCAGAAATAAGATCTTTCATTGGATGAACCGGAATAGCTGGGAAAATCAGATAGGTTTCCAGGTGCTTCCTAACCAGCCTCTCTCGCACAGTCACTACGACAAGCCTATTGAAACGCCTTGAGCTGAAGGACTCTCTGGACTCTGCTTAGGTTTGCTTTCAGTCCTTGTTTCCAGAAGCACAGGTCCTTTTTACAGCTTACCTGACCCAAAGGCAAGGATTAGATCTCTTCAGTTTCAGAGAAGTGTCTCCCCACTTCTTCAACCAGAATCACTCCAGTTCCTTACTGGCTTGGCTTGCTCCCAAGCTCCTCTCTTTCCATTTGGGAAAACAAATAGCCAGAAGAGTGGTTTAGAATATAAGCACACACAAAATAGACAAAACCCCACAAATAAAACCAATCACCTTTTCTGAAATATCAAATCTTCTCAGTCCCTTCATGAGTTAAACTCTCACCAACACCCACATCAGGTAATGTGTGGTTGCTCCCAGCACAGTGCCCATGTGGTGGAACTGCCGGAGAACAAAGGAGATGCCACCGTATTTCAAACACCTGTGCCCAAGCCACCAGCTCTGCCCTAATTCCACAAACCTCATGGAGAGAGAGGGAGGAGGAGGGAAAGGAGCCCAGCACACCCACAGACCCAGGTACCACAGACCTGCCATTCTGTGAACTCAGCAGATACGGCTGGAAATCACTGATGGAAAACCAGGGCACCAGAGAGCACAGAGCACTGCTGGTGATCTGAACCTGGCTTGGTGCAAGGGCCTTCCCTGCATACCCACTGCAAGCATGGCTGAAGGAAAACAGCCCTCAGTGCTGGTAAACACGACTTATTTAACCTTTGAAAAGAAAAGCAATGATTTTGAAAGAGGTGACAAGTTCTGGAGAGTCTAACTGAAAAGTGCTGCTGTTTTCCAGCTCCTCTGGATATGGCACTGCAGTTAATCAGAATGCAGTGATGAACAGTGCTGGGAATGAGAATGGGGTTTATTTGCTCTAAGCAGAGGACAGTCAGCAAAAACTCTGTGAGGGGCTGTGAGGCAGATATTGGTCTACCTTGGCACATGGACACCTCGCAGGATTTCAGCATCATCAGAAGGAGCAACCGTGTTCAGAGCTGCTAAAGCCGAGCTCAGCAGCCTGGGAGCTTTCACACACCACGAGCAGACCTCAGCAGTGGGGCTGGACTCAGATGCTTTAGCAACCAGCAGTGCAGAAAGCCCAGAGGATGACTGAATCTGAAGTGTTTCTTTGGAAGAACAATGGAAAAATCATCCAGCCAGGGTTTGAATGAGTAACTGGTCCTGACACCTGAACTACTAGCAATCCCAGGGGCTGTTTTAAAAAGAGTAACAAAATCACAAGATTTGTCAGCAGATTTTCATTATGAGGAAGCTGAGGTCAACCATATTTCTAAATTAATTTTCTAGTACATCTTGGTTAGACTTTAGTTAGTAGCCCCTCCTCCAGCCCCCTCCCCCCCTCTTTTAATAAGTACAATTTACTAGAGTTGCATAAAAATGAATAATACCTTAGTTTCACTTAGACCCAACATGACATGAGTCATTTCTCTCCAGCACATGACCAGGCTGTTATGTCTCTCCTAAGTACACCACAGAAAGATAAAGATGTTACTTTTTGCTCATAAACAGACACTGTAAATCATCTGATTCTTTGAAGTGACAATGAGTTCACCTTCTGAAAAGGTCCATTTGAAGTGCACCTTTCCCTGTCATACCCACATCCCCACAGCTGTGTCAGGTCCTGGGAAAGGGGCACATACTTTGTTCCCATGTCTATCTCCTCTGGCTGACAAGGGGAAAAAGGTCTCTTTGACAATGGAGCCCCAAAGGGAATAAACATGGTACCTTTATTTATAGATCCCAGGCCTGATAATCCCATCACTAGATGCTCCATCCCCTTCAGGCTTGGAGTAACCAGTTTTTATTATTGCCCTGTTCTGGGCTTTTCTGCCCCTCTCGTCTTTGCAGCATTCTGCATCTCAGACACACTCTCTTAGGAAGGTGGTAGGTCCTGACTGGCACTATGAAGTGCAGTGTTTGTGCAGATAACGTCATGACATTGTAATCACTATTCTGTCTCCCCCAAGCTCAGCTTTGCCCTTCAGTTTTATCCCTTGTGCTTCAACTTAAAGAAGCACAGCATAAGCCAGGGATTCCTGATCTCATTAATTAGGCTCAATTTAAGAAAATCTGGCCAACTAAACCAAGACAGTTCTTCTCTCTTAAAATAGAGAAGTTTATATTAAAAATTAAAAATGCAGCAGAAACAAACCCTCCCAGAGCAGGGTGGAGCCCTTTGGCCTTTGTCCCTTCCATCCCAAGCAAAAGAGGGTACTTGCCTTCCATGAGGCAGGACGTGCTCAAAGAACTCAGTCCCATTACAGGAGAATGACACCTGGATGCTTCCATGCCCCAAATCATTGTCTCACACAGCAGGAGGGGTCAGCACTACCTTGCTCTGCAGTGGCAACAACATTCCTGCAAAAATCTGTGAGGTTACACTGAAATTAGGGTGGATTCACTGACTTACTATTTTTCTTTGCTAAATTCACCTCTGACCAGTCCTTTGGGAACTATATGGCAAATATAAGTGCTAATCAAAGGCAGGACTAATGGTAAAACCCAAAACAGTTATTAACCTATTTACTTTAACACAGCCTGACAGAAACAGGTCATTGCATCCAAAAATCTCACCTTGGGGAGGAGCTCCCATGCCCCTTACATGTCTTTTACATCTTCTCTGGCCTCTTTCCCATCCAAATTCACAGAGCATGTTTTAAACATACAGGTGGATGCTCCCAAGTGTCATTCTTATTGACAGCTCCAATCACTGTCAGCAAATGGACACTGGCAAATATCCCTGCTATAGTCTAACCTAACCTTGCCCTTCACTGCCATCCAGAAGCCAGCCCTAAATACTGACTACGGAATACACCTTTTCCCTTTCCAAGGAAATCTCTTTACTGGACCAACTAATATGGCACGAAGAGACAAAACACCTTTCCTACTCCCAAGTCTGTTCTCAAGGTCAGGAATGGGAGTAGGAGATTTTTCATTCACACTGGATTATTAGTTTGTTCACTGGCATCACATGAGTGACTACAGCATTTGCTATAGTTCCAAATCCATATGCAATTTTCAGCTCTTTGAAAGTAGTAACTGATGTACCAATTAACGCATTTTTGTTATGGGGGGATGTTCACCCTGCACACAAATATCCAACAACACTGATAATATCAAGTATTCCCTACATGTATGCATACACCAGCCTTTGGTGCCAGTAATGACACTTCAGTGTCCCACTATATAAAGGTTTCTTAACTCTCTTAATCAAACGTAGTTTAAAGAAGAGTAGGAAAAAAGAGAGGAAAAAAAAACCCCAAAACTTATTGTAACTTTGAGTCAGAGGCAGGCACAAGAAGATCTCTTTTCACATATTTAGTTCACAACATAGTAAGAATTCATCGGTTTACACAAGACAATCATATTCCTCTGGATTTACACAAATGTGACTAAGAGCATGGTGCTGGTAAAAATTCACAAAAGCTGCTCTCCTGCCTTCACATCTGCCATGAAGATCCCCATGACACTTCTGCAAACTCAACCCCCACCCACTTCGCTCAAAATGGAGCTACAAAGAAGTGACTTGCAGCTCCTTTTCAGATCCCAGATCCAGGAACTTCTCTCATATTCCTTGAAGTTTGACCTAGAAATACTGAAATCCCTTTTTTTCAAAAATAAATAATTTTTTTAATATGAACTGCATATCACCACCTCCTCACTTCCCAATTTGTGCCAGCTTTTAATCCATTGCCTTCCACTACCTCAGTCCTGAACTACCTCAAACTGAGATCATGCTTCCTATATTTTCTTTGAAATCATGACACCTACAAGGAAAGGGAGGTGTCAGTAGACTATATTTGAAGACCTTCCATAATTCAAGACCTGGAGCTATAAGAAAGGACTGTGCATTGCAGCACTGATGATCAAACCATGAGTTGGCAAGACTGGGCTTTCATTCAACTGAACCACAAATGCACTTCAAACAATGACTTGCTTTTCTCCCTTTGTTCCAGATCAGCCAATGATCTTTGCTGACATAAACCAACCAAGATCCTTTCTGCTCTGAATCAACAGCAAAAAAAGGGAAGGGAAGAGAAGATATCACTCTCCACATCTTCATCCCACAGCATATTCCAGAGGGCACAATTTGATCATAACTTCTCTCACTCTCCCGTGACCTCTTGCAAAATAATCCCTCCTCACATGCAAGTTATAAAGCAAAACAGTTCGTTTCTCACTGAAAATGCACACTGGCTGTGATGGCAAGATAAAAGTCATCCAACAACGCACATAATTTCAGCTTATCTTGAGAAAACTGATACCTCATCCACCAAGGGGGAGGGCTGTGCAGTGAATACAACTTGCCCAAGGTTATGGAGGGATCCACATCATGGAGAACTTGGACTCTCCACCCCTGTGCTGCTTCAGCACACAGGTGAGGCAAAAGGTCTGCTGCCCTTAAATGGTGGATATAGAGGCTCCACCACAACCAAACTGCACAACAGCACTCATCCAAGGGAGTTGCCTTCCCCTTCCCAAACCTTCAGGAAGCACTTGTAGGACATGCCTACACCGTGCAACTATCCCAGCCCGGTATCCAGACGATGCCTCACACCCTCATCAACACATACCCTAAAAAGGGTGACTGTTTCGTTAGTTCAGCTTTGATGCTGCTCCTTGCTGAAGCCCGTGCAGGAGGGAAGCCTACCTGTTTGGGACCGTGCTTCCTCCAGCACGTGGACACAGCACATGGAAGTGTCACCATCCATGGAGCTACAACACCCAGGACTACAGCCCCAGTGGGAGGAGTGGAAACCCCAGCCTAGGAAGTGCAGGTGCAGTATCATTTCCAGCCATGCTCCTCTTTCATCCCGGGCTCTGCTCCTGAGGAAGCAGCCTTCATCCCCCACCTTTCCCTCACTGCAATCCCACTTACTTCACTGCCCAGCAGAGAGGCAAACACCAAGCTCCGCATCACCGATGGCATTTCAGGCTCCTTTATGTGTCAACAGCAACACCTGAGCCACGTCTGCACACAGGTTTAGGCTTTCTTTGGCTGTAGTGTGTATCCAGGGGAGAAAGCACATCCTGAGCCTCTACCAAGGACCTCTGCTCGCTGTCAGACTCACACCAGTCAGAGCTAAGGAGCGAGAGAGGAGGAGTATGTTACATTTCTTTCCTGCAGACAACACTCCAAAAATTCCTGTGTTTGACTAGAGAAAACACAAATGATGTGGTTAAACTGATCACCCTGGCAGTGATTTAAAAAGAAACAAAACAGAACCAGGGAAATCCAGATTTATAGACCTGCAGCCCTTTTCCTTGTAGTATGAAGGAAAAAACTGGCTTGTACACACATGCTTTTCCAGCCCCCAAATGTGTTATCTGTGCTGGTCTTACATCCAAAGGTATTCCTCCAAGATACCTTCAGGTAAGCAGCAATGTAACCACAGCCCCTTTTCATGCAAGCCAGATGTCACAAAGGCAGCCAAAGCTCTGGGCCTATCTTTTTGTCTGCTCTTAGTAATAACCATTAAGGTTACTGAGTAGGAGAAACAATGCGGCACTCACTGCTTGGGAACCCCAGGTACATTTTCAAACTGCAAATTACACAAGTATGAAGACTTGGCAAATGGAGCAGGCCTGCTCTACTGCCATAGGCTCACCCTCCACATGGCCTTCATCCCTTCATTTCCATCATTAGCCCTTTCACTACCAGTGCCTTCTCCTGGTAGCATCAACCTTGGGAAGCCAAAGCTCTCCAAATGCAAGGGCTGGCATCAAATAAGGAGAGTTATTGTTACACTTCTTACCCCTACTTAAGCTTGATTTGGGCATAGATTAGAAGTGCAGAACAGACAAACAACTGCTGAAAGCAGAGAAAATACTGCGGGTTCTTGTCCAAGGGAGGGGAGGGGGAGGGAAACAGGCTGAGGTGGCTGTTCCTCAGCAGCCTCCGCTAATCGAAGCGAGCCATCCTCATCAATATCACTTTGCTTTGGCAGCCTTTCAAGAGGAAAGAAAGAATCCCACTGCCCCTGTGCAACACGCTTTAATTGCTGTGTGTATCACACACCAAAGAGGAAAGCCAGGGGGTAGCAGCAACACGATGAGCTGCACCACCTTTATTGCTTTAAAGAGAAAATTCCTGCAGTTGAGAGCAGGAAGGGGGACAGAGCATCCCCCTCTGACCCACAGGGCACATTCTTTGCCACTCCATCTGCCACCCCCAGCTGCTAAATCCTCCATCAGCAGCACAAGGTGATCTCAGAGCAAAGCACACTCCTAACACATGAAAGGAAACAACTTTGGCTGGTTGCCCCCTTACAAGCCCCGCTCTCCCCACCCCCTTCCTCGCTTCCTCCCTGACATGTTTAAAGCATCTGAATGTCAAGGTACTGAGATATCACAGAGCGAGTTTCCCTTTCCTATCCCGCTCAGATGGCTCTTGTCAGCAGCTCCCTTCAGCCCTGTTTTCCATGAGGATTTCCTTCCCTCCTGCTCTGGAGCCACTGCTCTGGAGCTCACATTATTTGATTTCTTGGAGCCTACAGTCTGGAGCCAGTGAGGTTTGTGTGCTTCCCTGGGTTCAGCTAATAAATTGGGATCAGGGGGTCACACAGCAGGGGACTTGGAAGCCTGAGAGCCTCTGACACCATTTTTATTAGTTTTTACTATACATACCATTTCAGGAGCCGGGATGCCATCCCAGTGGGGCCCTACCCATTGCTTAGTAACTAAGATTTTGTAATCTAAGTTTTGACAAGGTCATTTTTTACCTTGGGAGAGGGTGGGGGAGGGAGAACTCCCACATACATTAATTACACAAACACTGTGGGGACAATGCAAATAGGAACCCATTTCCCTTTTGCATCAGGGCCAAAGAATGAAAAATCTATTTACTATAGGGCTATTACAAGCTAAACAGGCCCAGATATTTTAAACAACACACTGATACAGTCCCATCCTGTACTTGAAGACTGGATGACTGCATTTCAGTCTTTCTCCTGTCTAGCCCTAAAAAAACCCCATGCCATCAGAAAAAGTGACCAAACGTGGAGGTAGCCACAGAGCCCTGATGCCCAGGTTGTAATAAATGCCCCCATGCCTTTGCTGGGAGCACAGGGATGGCCCTGATCAAATTAAAATTAAGCAGCAAAACTTCTACCAGCATCAGCCTCACCATGCTGATTAACCCAGGGTTTCATTAACCACCACTGGCACACCAGCTATAAATGACCTTTTGGCAAGTTCTAGTCCCAGCAGAAAGAGGTGCAGAGAGCCCAAACACCCACTGGTCCTTCTGGTCAGCCAGAGACAGTTTTTCTCCTGATCTAAAGTTTCTTAGGCTAGCAAGCAGGATGTTTAGAAAGCATGGGAAACAGGGAAGTACAGCCACTGACAGCAAGTCAGCACTGGGGCAATTCCATGAGAGCCGAGGCAATGGGAGCTCTGTGGTGACACTCCACTGGGAAATGGCTCCAGTGCAGGGAAGTGAGCTGCCAGCCCTCCTGACCTGTGAAACAAGGCAAAACGGGCATTTTGGCCCACAGACACGTAAGATGGTGCAGACAAAGAGCCACTCTGCCTTCCCTTATGCACTTAGTGCTGTTCTCTTCCACTGCAGCTTTGCTGTGTTCAATAACCCTGAGCATATTTTTTCATTTTCCATATTTTTACATCTGCTGTGATAAATTCATTCTGGAAAGAGGAAAGTGGTCCTTTGGTCACTCCCACCTTTCCCTTCCACCCTCTCCCCTGATCCAGAGCTGCATGAGGTGTATGCCTCTGATGTGGTCAAAGTGGGACTGAGACTGAGTAAGGCTTTGAGGTCCCTCGGTGTGTGTCTTGCTGGCTGTCACCTCACTGTGCTCCAGCACATGCTTTGAGGTTAAGTCCCAGTGTTTGTGTTTTAGGCCTTTGTTGTGGTTCCTTGATATGCTCATGATGGCCTTGGCTCTGCCACTCCACAAGCAAATGCAAAATTCACAAAGTGGTGACTCAGTCATTTTATCCACTGGCAGCAGCAGCAGCTGGCAGAGGCTCAAAACAGATCAGAGAACAGGGCAACAAGTGTCTCCAAGATGGATTTCAGACAAATGAGGAAAAATGAAAAACCTGAAAAAGCATGGAGACAGAAGAAGCCTGATATTAAATAAAGAGCCAGAAAACAGCTGGAATGTCAAGTATAGAGGGAAGAGATCAAAAGTGAATCAGCTCTGTGACAGACAAGGAGCTGTGCTGTGCTTCGGAACAGCAACCCTCAGATACGGCAGCTCGCTGGCCCACACGGATTTTCCATTGGTTAAACCCAGCCTGCATGTCAAAGCAACTTGCTTTTTGCTGCCAGCACTGGAAGCTCAAAGCAGAGCCTACAGATCAAGCTGTTTTCTTCCTGCTTGAGGCAACAGCCCTAAAAATAAAACGACCCTGGAGGACTCAAAGCTGGCTTGCTCGTTTGGCTGATGGCGTATGAAGTAGGATAGCAAGGCTCGTGCTTGTTCTTCTGCAGTTATATGGGCTCTGTGGGTTTTCAAATAACTAAATACATCCCCAGACATGAAGGGGAACTTCATCGTGACCTGGTTTTGCTCATGGTAACATCTTCATCCCTGGAAGAGAAAAGAGTGATCCCTGTATTTCCTCTACTGTCTGAACACACAGTACCCCAGGCACTTGTTCAGTGGACACACAGAGCTGTGAGTAACATCAATGAGCAATCACTGCACCAGGCCACACGTCTGAACTGAAGCTGTGAGCTTTCCAATAAAAGCAAGACATCATGAGCTATGATGCACATAAAAAGGATGTTTCCATATTAACCATGTTTCAGGCTGAACACATGACAAAGTATCACATATGGACTCATATAAAGGACTCTATAATAAAATACCAAGTTTGTAGAAGTAGAAAAGATGGTCTTGTGCTTAAGCACAGCATTAGAGCCATAACATCTGGATCCTGTCCTTGGTGTGACCCATGGCCATCCTGTGAGACCTCAGGCAAGTCTTGTCTTAGCCATGTAACAGTTATGAAATGACTACAGAATGTAGTGATTTTTTTTTTTCCTAACAGTGCACAGCAATTTACATTCAGGGAGCTTTACAACTCATTTCTCTCTGTTTGATCTCCAGCCCCAACTTTTCTGGCAAAACAGCAATTAGAGCACAAGTGCTGAGCTGGCTCTTTGTTGCTGCCCATGCCCTACCAGACTGAAAATGATTGTGACTCAGTCACCTAAGCTGCATTCTATTTATTCATGTGTAAACTGGGAATCATCATAATTGCTTTCTAAGCATTAATTGATTATTCCTTATAGCACTGCTATAGAATTGCTAGAACAGACAGGAAGAAAACCAACAAGAGGAGCAGACAGCAGCAGAGCTACAAACTACCAACAGTTCTTTGTTTACTTCTTTTCTCTTGTTCTGAGCATGTTGCTGCAGGAGGATCTGTCCAGTCACATCTTGGTTTGCCATGCCATGGTTTGCTCTGTGACTTCAGTCCATACATCTCAACTTTTCTCTGTCCAAGCCCAACTCCCTCTTGGGAGTGAAAGTTTGTGTTCCCAGGGGTTTCCTGTCTCTCATTTACAATGAAGGTATGTCCACTTATTTCATTACCTATATTTATCTTTCCCTATCGTTAGGGGCCAAGATAGTCAGGTGAATATCAGATGACTCAAGAATTTCTAGGTGCATCTGTGTACCTCCAGTCTCCATTCTCACATACCCACATTTTCTCCAGCTGGTTGGTCCTTGTACAGCTCTGCACATCTCCCTGTCTGTTAAAGCAACAGGCTGGAAAGAAACTGTGACCAACACACTGATGTGTATGAAGAGAAATTAATTCCCTCCCTTCCTGGGGCTGAACTGCCTTGAGTCCAGTATGATGGAGCAGCAACTCAATTCCCAGAGAAGGGAAGGAACTGAGTAAGAGTGGCAGTAGGTGTGTTATACAGACAGATTAACTTCACACCCTTAATCATTTCCAAAATAACCAAAATAAAACACAAATCAGACTACAAAACTCAGGTCTGGTTCTCCCTCAGGAAAAAGAAAACACTAATAGTAAAAATACAAGCCTAAACCAGCCACCTTTGGAATTCACTTCCATGGAAAGAGGCAGTATATAATATAGCTTGGTAATGCAAACACTCTCCTTTTCCCTAATGGAGTAAATGCTCAGCTCATAAAAAATACTACTTTACAGAGTCATAGTTTGAGTTTTGGTTTTTATGGTGTTAGGCTAAAATTATTTTACTATTGTAGTTCTTTAGTCACAGATCAATTAATCACACAATAGCTACTGCCATCACAGAAGATTAACTGGGAACCAGGTCTGCCCATTTTACTCCTACAAATTAGTTTCATCTTAGGTGACAACATGGAAATGTATTGAAGAGACAAAAGGAATATTCAAACACACTAGTAAAGGTTCAGGCAGATATTCTCAGCTGTCTGTGAGACACTCAGAGAATCGTCCCACCTGAAACCCAGAAGTTTCTCATGGCAGAGGAGAAAGTTATTTGGGAAAAATACAGAAGTGAAAAATCAGACTTTTCTGGTAGCAGGCAGCTAGCTGAACACTCATTCTTCTCCTCAGAGACTGTTTTAATGGAAAAACTGAGTGACCTGGCAGAGCCCGTTCCAAGACAGTGATACTGAGTCATCAGGCAGAGCCGGAGCTGCACCAGCCCGGCCCAGTGGCCCTGCAGTCGAGAGGAAGGCTCTGGAACAGGCCCACACAAATGGTCTGCATGGCTCTTAGTAGCTCAGACCCACTAGAAGGGCTGGCACTGAAAAGCTGCTGCTTTCAGGACGACTCTTCTCTCACAATTAGCGGTGTCATTTCTGTCTGAGGACGTTCTGCAAACTGCGACAGGCATCACACCGAGGGGAGTTCTTTGGACTTTGTTGTTCAAAGAGGAGGAAAACCAGTTTCACAGCTGTAGGTTGAGCATGAAAAATGTGGCAGGTGACAGAAGGAGGGTCACCACACTGTAGGAGTGTCTCTGACAGTGTATGGGCTTGGTTTTCTGTTATATTATGTGAATTTAGTGCTGGCAAAACAGGGAAAAAATGCTTGTCTATTTAAATCCTGGGATGAGGAGCAGCAGTCACCTCTTAATAGGAAAAAATATTCTCCTTCAGATGAAGGGGGAAAGAAAATCTATATAAAGGACAAGCAATAAGAGAAATCAGACATGGAAGCCTAAGTTAGGATATGAAGAAAAAAAAAAAAAAGAAAAAAGCAGTTCCAGAAGGGACACTGAACAGGCTTAATTGATCTCCTGATACAAAGTACGTCCCTTGGAGTCAGACATCTCTTTCAACTGGGGACAGGGACCAAAAAATGACAAAGCATAATAATCTGTCAGTTCAGGATAACAGAGAAGAGACAGAGACAGGGCTGTGTGTCACAGGACAAAGGAGAAGCCACAAAGGGAGCGCTGACCTCCATCTCTCAGCTCTCCACTTTGATGCAGGACAGGAGAAACAGATCTGCTTTGCCTTCCCTCTGAGCCCTGGTGCTGTCCTGCAGCAGATATTTGAAAGTTTTAATGCCTTTGCCTCTGGAATAAACCCTTTGAATCCCTTCCACTGTCTTGGCATTTTGGGGGAAGATTCCTGCATATATTTTACCTTACACTGCTATTACTGAACCTCGTAGAATGATTTGCATGACAGTGTTGAAATCAATGGGTACAATCTACTCAGGTAGGGTCTAGATCTTAGGAGAAAATGAGGAGTGGAAAAGATGGCATTACCCATGACCAAGTCATTGACAATTAAAAAAAACCTGTCCTGAATGCTTCCTACTTGATGACCCTGATAAAGCATCAAGATGCAATAACAGCTGCCATCCCATTCCATCCTGCTGGAAACCAGGGTGAGTAAATACAAAAACTGGGTGTTTGTGAGGTGTAGGATGGAAAGATCATCTAACCCCATGGTCTCCCTCATGAGAGGTCAATGCTAACCCCTCTCAGAACTGCCTAATAGTTGTTGCAAAGTGTCAAGGTGGCAGAGAAGTCACCAGGCTGGGGAAAACCTCTGCCAACTTACTTTTGACAATGACACAACAACCAGCAGTAACTTAAGTAGAATTAGATGTGAGTCAGTCACCCTTGTTACAGGCAAAAACACTGTCTAACCATTAATGATACATACTTGGTGCCCTGAAAAGCTTTCAGCTTCCTTAAACTGTTCTGGGTAGTTCAGTTGAGTGAAAGAGTCTCACTGACCAAACAAACAAGGATCTAACAAGCCAAGGGCTGAGATCATTGCTGTTAAAAGATCTTTCAGAAAGCAAACCTAAAGTCCTTGTGTAATGATACATACAGTGCTCTGCTGAAAATCATGGACAGCAAGAACTGGCAATCATTATCCATGGACCTCCTACCATCCAGGGCATGCCATGGCCTTGACCTTATTTTTAACCTCTTCCATGCCATGCCTTGATGCCAGCCCTGCAGGGTTATGCCAGTTGAAGCTTCAGTGATTATTTCAAAGTGACAGATGGAGTGTCAAAGCAAACAGCATCTGTCCAAAGGGCCCCAGTAGGTGATGCTTCACAGAGTATCTCCTGAACATCTGTAGTAATTAAATGCTTAAGCTGAACAAAATTTAATTTTGCAGGCTGTGTTGAATCAGATACAGATCACTGCACAGGGGCCCTTGATCTGCTCTGCACTCCCAGAAAATAATGTTGCTTCTCCCTATGCCCTCTTCACTTGAACTTCAGAACTATGGCAGCTTGTTTGTTCAAAAAATAAGCATTTAATGACTAAATACTCAATTTTGCATCCAACAAAATTGTTTCCCATGTCAAAAAGGAGACCACAATCAGAAAAAACACAATTGAGAAGCGGGAGAGGCCCGAAACTTATCCAAGGGGAAGACATCTGAGTTTGATATCCCAGTGCAGGGATGAAATACATTCCCTTCCCTCCCACCAAAGGGAGGCAGAACTTAGCAGGTCCTTATCAAAGATACAAGAGAGACCATTTAATTTTGCTCTCATTTACACATACCTGAGGTGGGACCGGCTCTTCACTCCTTCCTACCTCTGGCATTCCCAGCCCTTCAGCTGACTTGCCCTGTAGCTGGACTCCCATTTTAAAATTACAAGAAATATCTTGTTTGGGAGAATAGTGATGAAGGCATTACTTTGAAGGAGAACCTGTGACCAGTAAAAGCCAAGAAAAGCAGTTGTAGAGTCAAGTCAAGCAGTCAGGAGGCAGATAGGTCTGGAGAGAGGAGATACCACTCAGAACAGACGATGGCTGTCAGACTGATATATCAAGTCTCACTCTTATATCATGGACTTTACTGTAACCACAGTTTCCTGGCTACAGAAAAAAACACAGTGATGTGTCCTTTCTAAGACAGGAAGGGGCAAGGAAACTAAATCCCTTTGTGCTGCACAGCAAGGAAACACTATTAGTGAGGGCCAATTTTCTCCGAGTCCCACTTATCTGGTAACCCTGATCGTTCTGAACAGGGAACGGGTCATAAGATAAATGTTCAGCCTTCAGCACTTATTACTCAGAGTGCAAGGTTCTCATATGGAGGTTGCCATATAATACTGGATTATGGTGATACATTACATTGCATTGCTGATGGGTTTTTACGTAGGTGTCCACGTTCATTGCTTAACTCTCCATAGTTTATATTATTTTCTTCTATATATCTAATCTACCATGTTTCTCAGGCACTTATCAATTTAGGATCCTTCTTCCGTGAGCAGTAATATATTTCTTAAACACTGGGCAGGTTCACCAGTTACCTGCCAGCACTAGTTCATTCCCCCTCCTTCTGCAGAGCCCTAAAAAGATTTCATCCTTTGCCAAAAGCTGAAGCTGTTGGTCTGGGAACACTGGCCTTGAACACTTATCAACGTCATCAGAGGTTGCAACTGGAGAATGGGCAGAAGATGAACTAATGGTTGGAGTCCAGGTTGGTACATCCCAACGAGTCACATTGGGTTATAGTCTAAGCCCTTCAACTGTCCTTGCAAAAGTGTGATCAGGCTTCAAAACATCCAGCAAAAGCGCTCTCCTAGATCTGACTTACTGGGAGCCCCAATGTCAGGGCCAGCTCGAGTTTCTCTTACCTCTGAAACTAAACGTTTGCATAATGCTGTACTGTACAAGACCATCAAGAGAGATTTCTCCATGTGACAAACCCCAGATCACCTTTATGGAAGGCCTAAACCCTCTCATCAAATCCTGCACCAAATACCACTTTGGACAGTCAGAAAAACTCAGGGAAAAAAAAGAAAACAGATAAAAGAAGGAAGGGAAACTCTCAACAGGCCTGGTATGTGACTGGGGGTTGGGAAAAGAGAAGACAAAACAAAAGCCATGTCAAATGACTCTGCTTTCCCCCCTATTTCATTTGGAGAGAAGATTAGGTTACTACAGTTCAACAATACTCAGTTTGCTTATTGCTTTGGGCATTAGGAACTTAATGCAAAAGTAATGAAGTTAAACCTGTGGCATAGATAATGGTCATTAGCAGCCTTCTTTCCCTGTCATAAACCTGACCCTTGTTAACTCCCATTTTATCTGTCTATGCAGATGACTGAGTGGAGCAGGAAGGATTCTCTATTCTGTCCAATTTGGGAAAAACGGCAGCTAGTGGGTGTGCCCTGCTGTTTCCAAAACTGGGGCCCCACATCAGCCCAGGCTGCATTACAAACTAAAGGAAAACACCAGCAAAAACAGGAGAATTGGAGCCCTTGACAGAAAAAAAAGCATAACCTGTAGTAGAACTCCGAGCTTCCAGAACTCATTTGGGATTGAAATCTCCTAAAAGGAGGGTGCTAGGGAAGCGGCAAAGAGTAAACAATTTTAGCAAGAAACAAATCCTGTTTGCTGCTTAACCCCCTTAATTTCTGTCCTCCACCTCCCAGATAATGGAGGTCTTTCCCTGCTCATTAATTAAGCTCGTTCAGAGTTTACTGCCCCTCCAAACAGACCCTTGTAGTTGCTGCAGTGTTTCTGTGCCCCTGCTCTGACATAGGCAGTCCTATTACCAAGCTCTGCCAAGGAACATCTCCCCTCTAGGAGAGATATTTGAATAGGACTATATGACCAAACATCCTAATTCTTCAGTAATTATCTCAAACACAAATATTCTTTTGCCTGAGACCCAAAAGGAGCATAAACATATCCAAAATGAGCCCACTGTTCTTGACTGCATGGGGAAAAGTCTGTCTCATTATCACCCAAGTCTGAAAAGATACTCTACTCCATCTGCTTTTAGAGGATGATGATTACTAACTTTTTATATGTTTACCTAATAATGGTCAGGCTTTCTTTTTTCCCCTGGGAATTACTGAAAAATTTGATTTAAGATTACAAATTGAAGTGACCATGCCATTGTCTATCTGCAAAAGGACAAGGGCTATACAGCAACATTGGCTTTAATGATAAATTAATCAATTTTGAGTTTTCATTGCCAAGTGAACCCAAACAAACCTAAGAGGCAGCAATAGAGCCCTCAAGCAAATTGCAAAATGTCATTACCTTCAAAGGAAGGATCATCTGGCCCATCACATTTTTCAAAGTGAAAATGCTTCATAATAATATCAGTCATCACAAGAGTTACACCTATATTTGAGTAACAGGGAATGGATTAGTCATCACTTGATGAGCAAACAAAAAATGAATTTTTGAGCTATAGTCCCAGAGAATTATCTGTTTTCCTGTAAACTCACTAGAAGAGAGGAAAACCACAGACTAAAATCTCAGCTTGGGGTAATTCTGTATTTCATGTTGAAATGGGGTCTGTACAGGACATTGCTGAATAGACAGATAAACCAGTCAAATTTTAAGGTGTAGAAGCCAATAGGACTGCTTGAATCATCTCCCAATCTCCTGTTCAGCTTCTCATCTACTTATTTACACAGACATATGCGATTTTGTTGCCAGCTGGTGATTTGGCAATAAAATGAAATCTGAGTCTAATGTGCCTAGAAGATTTGTTTGGAAAAAAATAAACCCAAGATAAAAAAAACCAAACTAAGTAGTACTTGTTTATAGAAACATTACAGTACCTTTGATCCTTTCTTCTGTTCTGCTTCAATATGCTTGAGTAAAAAGCAAATACGCCATAAATTTCAGAGAGCAGCATGGGGGCTCCTGTGTTTGTGTTGCAAAGACACACTGAAGCCTTTAATCAAGACAAACTCCTGTAGGGCAAATTTCCCAATCTGGCATTAGTGTGGTGGTGTTGCTGGGTGGATCCCCATCCAAGCACTCCACAGCTCTTGGAACTGGTCTGACCCACTTTTGTGGCAGGGCAGCCCTCCAGAATCATTTGGGCAGGAGAGAAGGTGGGGAGGCAAGAAGGTGACACACAGGGAATGGAGACATAAGGCAATAAAGGCATAAATATGTGGAAAAATAAGGCAGGACACTTAAAAAAACCTGAAGACACTGAACTAGCAATACCAAAGCAGACATACAAATATAGAAATATAGTATCCCTATGAAGATGTTTCACATTCCCACAACCTTGAATAAGAACATTAAGTCCCTTGACCTTTTCTGTACATACATGTCTCAAATATGTGCACACTGCTCTTAAAATCTGATCTTTATTGTATCTCACATCAAAGTCTAACTGCACATGGACAGATTCTCGTGGAATATGAGCATGCAACAAGCATAGGGGGAGGAAAAAGGCATTAAAGCTGCTTGTCTTATAAAATCTCAGGTTATAATACTTAAAAATACTGGATACTTTTGTATGTGAAATTGCTGTAATAATTACACTTAAATATCAGATGTGCAAATGTACCCTCAAGGTCTATTAGGACACCACCTTCATAATCTAGAATTTTTCACTGGTTTATTTTCTTCAAAAGACAACCAAGGGCCTTTCAAGAGCCTGTCAGAAGTGCATAAGGTAGTGCATAGTACTATGTTGTGCTTCAGACTGAAGTACATTGAGAAATGCAGTACAGGATTCAAATAAGAATACCTTTTAAAAATACAAGAGTTTTTCCTTTAAAACCCTATTTTCAAGCACTGTAACATATTCCACTCTGACCAAAACCTTGTCCCGTTTCTCAGAACAGCTGTCAATATACTCAGTTGATTCTAAATTCTCTGTGGTCAGATAAATAGTTGCACTTAGAAACTCTTAACAAAAACTCAGAAAAGACTCCAGAATGGCCAAGGCAAACCATCATTTGCCTCTGCAAAGGTTCTATGCATCACTGACAGAAAGTAAACTAATTTTTAAATAGAAGTTCGAAATAATGACCCAACCCTTGAATTATTACACTGTGCTATACCCCAGCACCCTGGGTGCCCAGGAGCCATGGAAGGACTCCTGGAGACGTGCACTGCTGAGGCTGGTGCAGCAGGAAGGGATTAAATCAGCTGCCTCCTCATATCAACATGCTGGAGAGGGTGTCAGGAAATCCCACAGAGGCCACCTGGTGTAGCTATGTGGGTAATTCCAAAGTCTTCTCCACGGTTCCACGTTTCTGCTAAGTCAAGCCTTTGAATGCAGAGGGTGCTCCATGGAGAGGTGGACTGATTGATGTCCTCCCAGTGCAGGAGTGGTTGACTGCTGTCAGTTTAGAGGGAACAGGAATCTGGGCCTTCTCTGGCTCTGCAGAGACAAGTGGAGGCCATATGCAGTTTCCTACAGCCATCTAAAGAGAGCAGGAGCTGAAAGGTAATTTCCTCACTCATGTGGAGGAGTTCAAAGCCTGCTGAGAACCTTCCCCAGCCAAATGTCCGGGCTCCCTGTGCTGCAGTGTTTTTTGCAGCCTTCTCTATCTTTGAAACATGAGCAAGTTATTGTTGGCATACAACGAAGCTGGCAAAGTGTCATCCCATGATTCAGCATATCAAGAAGAAAGAATAATGAATCACTGTGCAAAAGGGTTGTGCAACAGGGACTGAAACAGTCCATATAAAAGCATTATTGCATTGGAATGGAAATGGCTTTTTCATGGAAGATACCCATCTGCCAAAAAACCCCATTGTATAACTAATGTTTTATGAGCAGAAGATCCAGAGGCAGATAGAGACACCAAGGCCTCCTGTGACACAGCCTCACGAGGAGATACTTTGGTTTGCCAGGATGATTTGCTTACAGTTGTAAGAGCTGGTTTAGAAAGTTTTGAAAGAGATTCATGAATTGGAAAGAGGAGAAAAGATGTCCTGCATCTGATTTAAACTGCACTGTGAATTGGAGATAATCCACTGAAGTCAGTGGAGATAACCTGGCACAAAACCATCCTCAGTGCAAGGAGAACCAGAGCCAGAGGGTGTCAATGTGCAGAGCTGTATTGTGTTTCCTCATCCAGCCCATGGGAAAGCTGGCAGTACCTCAGGCTGCTTCTGCTCTTTCTACACCCATCTGTTCACCCCATGGCACTGCCCAGCAGCCCCCATCCCCATTAATTCCTGCCAGAGTGCTCTGACAGGGTCAGACACTGGCGTCCTGGAGAGTGCCAGTGCTGCAGCCCATGCCTTTGGCAGCTCCTGCCTCTCCATCTCCCTTGGCTCTCCAGCCTGCTAACTGGTTATGTTGGGCTGGTCTCCAGCAGAAGAGCACCCTCACGCTCTTCTTCCCAGCCTTTCCTCCTTGCTGGCAAAATCAAGTGTCCTTCCTAGACAAAAGGCTCCAAAACACTCTTTTCTTTTGAGATTTAAAAAAAAAGCCATCCAGCCTTAAAACCCCAGCTCAGTGGGATCTTTTTGTTGAAAGAGCTGATACCCTCAGAAAAGAAAGCTTCCCATCTCAGGATTTTCTCAGCTTGCCTTCGATGCATGGACTACTACTAAGGAATCTGGCAAACATGTCTAAGAAAAGCAAGTTCACACATCCCATGGTGGTTACTTTGAGTGGCATTTCCAAAGCGGGGGCAGCGCTGCCTGTGGGTTCAAAATTCGGAAAAAGTGAAAGGTGCTGGGCTTTCTTTGTAATTCTGGTTTGTGAAGCCCCAAGCAGAGGGCTCTGTGCTGGTCTCCAGCCCTGCAGCAGCACTGGGAAAGCAGCTCCTGGCGCTGAGCACCCCCTGGGCTGTCTCAGAGGGCAGCAGTGACTGACCCTGCCCAGAGTACCCACGATAAGCCAAAGAGAAAGAACTCCGGAGTCATTACCAGACCCCATCCTCTACTTTCAATTTAGATAATTGGTTTCAATACCCAGTTTAACTTCCCTTTTCCCTGCCTGTGCTCCCTTTTTGCTGCTGCTTCCTTTCCCAAAGATCTGCATTGTCACCATTTTCATCTGTTGATTGGCTCAGATGTTATTAATTCTGTTAATGACAACGGGAGACACAGGCAGTGAGGGAGGGAGGGCACACTGTTAGAAATAACATAAATACATCAAACTTTCACCCTACACACTTCAAATTCTGGGAACCTAAAAGCAAGGCAGTAGTTAAGGGCCTCAGCCACTTGTATTGGCAAACTCGTCTTTCATAAGCATGCAATTTAGATTTAATAATATGCTTAATGAATGGTAATTAAAAACAAATTGTAATTAAAACACTATTTAATGAGGTTTAACAGTGATGTGATAGATATGTATCTATCACCAAGTTCAATAAATATTTTCTTAATAACAAACTGGCATTTAATTAGTATGGGAAAAATGTTGCTGTTAAATCTAAATTAAATTAAAATATACTTAGGCCACTTACCCACTTAATAGTATGTGTTAATGAAAAATATTTAAAAGGCTTTTTCTTTCTTTCCTTTTTCTTTTTTTTAAGGGTAATGGCTACAAGAATTAAATAAAGGAATTTAATTGATTGCAGTATATAAAGGCACGACCCAGCCCTGCACACAAACACTTCACTGATTTAAGAGTTTCCTAATGCACCATAACTGCTCCATGACACATGTAAATGAGCAAACGACCTGGCTACAATTTGAGTTTAAGACTAATTTAACAAATGCAACAGTTTACAAAGTCGTACTCAAAATTCCCACCACACCTTCCCACTAACCTTTCCATGTCATTCCATGACCCCATTATCATAAATATCTGAGCACCTGCCACAAACTTTTAAATAGAAAAAAAGTGTTTTCTTTCTTCCTGCAGATATAAGGTTTAAATATTTTATAGAATTCTATTTGTTTAGTGGGAGAGGGCAGGAGAAGAACTTCAGTACTTTGAGCTTAGCATATCGTTCGTGAAGCCTAGCCGTGATGATGTCAACTATTTTGTTTGAAACCGAGGTTTGTGAAATCTTTAGTTCTCATAAAAGGTATTTAAGTAGCTTAAACCCTGATCCTATCTGTCTCCTGTGCTCCCAAGACTCCTTATAGTGGCTGATACTGTAATTGCTCCAGCACTCACTATGACTTGGTCTAAATTCAAACAGAACATTTTATAGAAAGAAGAGCTTTTAGGAGAACACAACATTTTTGTTCAGAAAACATGGATCTTTGTAATATTTAGTATTTCTGATCAACTGGTTGGAACGACTATGGAAACAAAATAAAAACTAAACAAGTATTTTATAATTCCTTTTTTACACCATTTACTGACAGAAAGTGGGGGAAATCCTAAACCAAAATGTTTTTCCCACAGATGTGCCCAGAACTCCTTCTGTGTCTTCACAAACCTGCCACAAGGGGTCTGGCTCACAAGGACACAACAGCAAGGCAGAGTTAAAATATAAATACAGAGCGTTCCCTGAGGCAAAAAAAATGATTTTTCAATGTTTCACTCTGCAGAAATTTTGTACATAATGGCATTGCTGTGTAGCAACACATGCTGCATGTACAGGGGTGTTTCTCATTACTGCTGACAGTAGGTAAGGTACCTATTTGCAGACAGAAACCAGCTTGTAAGAAAACGTGGCACAACAATAAATGTAATTTAAATAAAGAAGGAAAGTGCACTGGGATGATGTTCACCATGAGTTCACTACGACTTCATTTTCTTCTTTTCAAGTGGAAAAGACTTACAGGAACTAGATATTAAAAATACAGTTTTAGCCCTTAGCTCTATTCCTCTTGAAGACAACATCGAGAACAGGAGATGATAATCAGAAACCTGGTCTCTCTAGACAGTTTCCCACTTAATCCCACCAGCAGCTGCTTGGCTCAGATCTCTTCTTTTTCCTTACATATCACAAACAGACTAGAATGAGGAGTACTAGTTTTAAATTTTAGTTATTTTCTGTTGGATTTACAGTGTCAATCTTGGGTTTCAAGCAATTCATTCAATGCTGCACAGCATTATTTTAAAAAAGCAAAAGAAACAGCCAGAGAAAATAGGTGACAGATAAGCAATGTGAGAATGAGTTACCAAATACAGAATATAATATTATGCCACACATAAACAGAGGGAAATAGTGTACATACCCAGCCAACCCATGATTGATCCTGAAGGCTTGGAAATATCAGTTGCAGAATGTAAAGGATGTTTTCCTGGCATGTTCCAGCTTCAGATATGATGCAGATACCACTTATCATTAAATAGTTCTCCTGTGATTCCAGTTTTCAAGCACGTGACAATTCACTACTAAATGCGACATCCTGGATGAAACAAATGACTTGATTATGGCCTTATTAACACTGAAACAGAACTGACTTCCCGAGTGATGACAGGTCCTGGGGTCCTTGTCACACTGCATCAGAGCTGAAGGCAAAGATACTGTCCTTCCTGCAGAAAAATGCAACTATTTGGTTCGGGAAATACCCACTGCACAGCAGCAGGCACGGAGGGAGCCTGGTTCCAGCACGACAGGAATTCACATCCAGGTTTCCAGTCCAGGGTCTCCAAGTGCACAGTGGTGGCTGTTGCACATCTTACCACACTCCTACTTGGATGGAAGAAAAATATTTAAATGAAGTATCTGGGCATCCTATGAAATAACAGTTCACAGAATCACAGAAGGGACCTCTGGAGATCAGCCAGTCCAACCCCCTGCCACAGAAGGGTCACCTGGAGCAGGAACATGTCCAGGTGAGTTAAAATGTTGTGCTTGGAAGAAGACAACCTTCCTCCACTTTCTCCATTTAAACAACTGTCTTAGAAGGAAAAAAGAACCCAACAGGGACTTTGAAAATATGATTTATGATATGAATTACTGGATAATTGCGGAAATGCCTCAGTATTACACCTGGTTTTGATGGCCAACAGTCCTGCTACAACACAGCCCACAGCTCAGTGTTACCTGTCCAGAGCATATCCAGCCATCTCATGACAGCTCCCAGTCCCAGACAAACTGAGGCACTGCCCTCTGAAAAATCCGAGGGGAATCCATGAGGTTTTGGCTCTGTCAGTGCAAGCTGCAGTAACTATGGTGGCTCAGATGAAACTGGAACTCAGATTTGCCTTCCTCGTCACTTCAAGGCTTTCAAAACTTTCTCTTAATACATAAGAAAAAGGAGAGGGAAACACATGACCAGAAGCCCTGAAGACTAATTTGTTTAGGGTTGGCAGGACTGCACCAAGAATGCGTTGCCAGCCAGGAGAGCTGATGCTCCTCCCAAGGGGAGAGCCAGCTACCACTGCTGATGCCACCAGAGATCTAAACAGTCAGGAACCAGCCTGCCTCCCTCAAGTACCGTGCACCAGAAATGGCAGTGGGATGCTGATAAAGACGATGCTTTAACACCCTCAGCTTGTGGCTAACAGTCTGGCATCTCTGGTGATGCTCAGGCTGAGACAAACAGGAGGCCCATGCCAAGATGCTTTGCAGTCAGTGGCCTGTTGCCAGAGTGTCATTTTTCACAGAAGGGACACAATACCAAGCAATCTGGCTGAGAATGAATAAAAATGTCATCTGTGTTCGCTCCCCTTCAAGGGCTCATGCAGTATTGTTCTCCTCATGTGCAATAAAATTCCAATTGATCCAAGAGACAGATCAAAAGATGCTTCTCAGGGAACTATTGGTCAATCTTCCAACCTAGAGAAGGAACTCACATCAAACCATTACACTTTATAGCAGTGGTTAAAAAGGGTTCATTCTTTTCATGAGCTGGGGATGGTTTATTTTTTTCCTACTGGAAATTTGTCGCTTCTTTCACCCAGCAAAAAGCACAAGACTGAGACAATGAGATAGCACAGAAAAGAAATGAGCTTAGCAGAAATAGCAAACCATCAGATTTGCACATTGCTGGAGATACAAAAGGAGAGATGATTGAGAAAAGGCTGCAAAGCCAAAAAAGCACTGACAAGATTTATCTGCCATCTGCGAAAAAGAAAGGAGCAAACAGAAATAAACACACGCGTGAGAAGGCAAGAGGAATGAACAGCGGCTTTTTATCGGGGGGGACCTTGCAGTGACTAAACTTGAAAGGCTCTTCTGAACAGAGGCGTGTTTTTTGAAAAAGTTGATGTAATTTCTGTTCTCAGTGGCTGTCTGTGCACAGTGAGAGAGCCTCCACTTGGGCCCCATCCCAGTGAAAGGACACAAGAGGTGCCCACGGAGCATAAGGATTGTGGGGAGCTTTCCTGTGGTTCCCTAGAGAGGTGTCTCCATGTTTGACTGGCCCTTTGCACATCATCTGCACGTGCTGTAAGGACACAAAGTTGGGTTAGTCACTTGTGCAAGGTAAAGAGGATTTTTCTTCTTCCTGGTTAGACTGAATTGAAGCACTTCTTGAGAGTTGTTCATCCTCCTCATCTCCTAGAGACAGCAATGGGTGTTGGAGGTACTGAGTAACATGCAGAAAACCCCTAACAAATGGGCTGTACTAGCTGGTACTCATGGGAACCAGTGGCAGAGAGCTGGGACAAGGGTAAAGCTCCCTTTGCCATCTCAGTGCATTCCTGACAACAGCTCCTGATATGATCTGATTCTACACACAACCCTCAAGACTGGATTTTCACGCTTGGAGAGAGATGAGGAACAGCTGACAACAAGTCTTTGTGAACCATCATAATAAAGGAACTGTAAAATAACAAACAGACGTTGGTCAGAGAGGAGAGCACACACTCCTCACCTACTCTCGAGCAGGGAACAGAGGCACTGGATATTTAAAATGAGGAGCTTTTTTCTTATTTCCCATGAGAGGGTTCTGCATCCTCACTACTGAGTCAAACATGTTCTGACAGGACACTCCTTGAGCAATAAATGAATTTGTGTCTTAAAAAAAAAGAATTAAAAAAAAAAAAATCAGAGAGTCCCACAGAAGATCTCTGAAATCTGAAGAATGGCCCAAAGAATAAGGACAAATAGCACTGGAACAAATCCTGCCCCTCTTCTCCCATCCCATTAGCCAGGATCTACTCTCCATAAGCAATCCCTGAACATGACTTGGTAGCACATGATTTCAAAACATCCCCAGTAGAGATCCCCCCACCTGCCACAGCCATTAGGATGCTCATCCTAATCCATGTGAATGGAGCTGCAGTGAAGATATGCCAGCCATAACTGTATTCAATACCAGTTTGCTCTGTGACCTGAAGAAGATTTACCTGGCTCCAGCCTGGGAGAGGAATTCCAGGGCAGGACTGAGAGCACAACAGCAGAGCTGGATTCAGCATTCAGGATGCACTGCACAACCTGTACATGCAATACATCACTTAAACAGGGGCTGCAGAAAGAAGTTGCCATAAAGTTTCCATTCCAAAGCACTAAAATCTTACATTTGCTTATTAAATTTCAGTTGGGGCCCCAGGCAATTGAACAGAACACCAGTCTAGCTACTGCGTTTTGCTTTGCTTACTGCTCCTGACACGCAGCCATAACTCACAGGAAGAAATTACAAAGTAGGACTCTAATCCTGGCTAACCATCCCTTCCACCTCTGGCTGTCAGGCTAAAACTCACAGCACGTTTCAGCTTTGTGTTTGGGGCTTTTCTTTTTAAAGCATTCTGGGAGTGTGGAACAAACAGAAGATAAGCTATTCTTCTTTTAAGAGCCCCTGATTCAAAGTCTGGTTGAGACAATGGCAGGGTTCTCATGTATAACCAGTGAGTCCAACTGGAAAGCTGGTGCTCTCAGGGGATTTCTGGGAGTCTCTGCTGCCCCAGCTCACTGGTGCTCTCACAACTGCACTCCCAGGCACAGGGTGTGACTCTCAGGGATGATCCTGTGCAGGGTTAAGGGTTGGACTCCATGATCCTTGTGGGTGCCTTCAAACTCAGCATATTGTGTGATTCTGTGACTGTAAATACAGATGAGGAGCAGGGCAGAGCCCTGAGGAATCCCCTGGCAGCACGAAGCTCAGACCTGCAGCATAACTGAGATGTGCACACAAGGAGCTGGTGCTGAGAGAGAGCTCTTCTCCTCTGTAAATGCTGCAGAGTGGGGTCTGAGATGATAAAACCTGCTGCAGCTGGAGTTCCTACTCTGTGACAATCATCAGACTTTAAAGCCCTCACTCTTTCTCACGTGGTGTGTCTGTAATGCTCAGAAGAGCAGTAAGGAAGGATGAATTTTCAAAAAAGTTCAATAAAAATCAGATTCCCCATAAGCTTGGCTTAAGGGGCTCAAGGAATTGCCAGCACTAGGTGCTCAAATCCTGTCAGGTCTCAAAAAGGCTTGAAATTGGCTTGGAAATCCTGAAAAATTAATAAGAAGTGTAGGAAACTTCTGTACTTTTTTATTTTGGAGCCTAAAAATGATAACCACATCATGTTTTAAGCTCTCTTCCATCACACCAGGAAGACTAGAAATGTGTGGGTTTGCACCTCTCCAAAGAAGCCATGCTCTGGGGTTCATTTTTTGTTTAACAAAAGCAAGAGTTCAAAGAAATGGTACAATTACAAGTTCTCAACCTTTAGGAGAAATCCCCAGCACTACTGGAAAGATTCACAGCAGGATTCACAGGAATGCAGCCAGGCCTGGTACCTCCATACTCCTTCTCCAAGGCCAATAGTCTCCACTCACCGCTGTGGATCTCCTAACCTCAGGCAGCACTAGAGAAAAAGAGTTAAACAGAGGAAAGGAGAGATCAAAAGCCTCCTAAATTATACTGCATAATTAACATATTAGCCATTTTCCAGCCTTTGCTAATCCCAAAGGTTCATCCTGGCTGGTCAAACCCAGAAATAGCACATCTCAAACAAACAACAGGAGCAGCATGTGCTGGAATCCAGCAGCAACAGAGCAAAGAGCTAAAGCATGTGCTTAACTCTGATCAACAGGGATGCAAACACGCTTGGAAGTTAAGCACAGGGTTAAATACTGTGCTGGACTGAGACCAGATGAATTCTGCAGTCAGTTTATTGTTATCATTGCTACGATCATCATTACTGCTCAACAGGGAACAGCCCAGCCTAAAGCGGCCTAATCTTTTTCAAAATAATCTTTTCCAAGCAGTTTATCCAGAATATAGTGGTATTTACACTTTTCAAGTTAAGGATTCAAAAGAGCAAGATCAGTGACTACCCGATTTGTTACGACAGAGTTGAGCAGGTCTAACTGCTCTGGTTTTGATAAACTACAGTACCTTAAGAACACCAAATGATGGAGCAAAATGTGCAACAAGTAAACACTGGCAGGAATATTTCGATACACAGAGCAGAATAATGAGGGGAGCTCAGGCATTCCTGTCTTGTTTGTTTTTAAACACAATGTTCCTGCTGTAAAGAGATGGGTAAGAGCAGATGCTGACACTCTAAACTCTTCCTCTTATTTAAAATACTAATACCGGATAATATTACAACAGATGAGAGGATAGTGCTCCTCCAGAGAGATTTATTCTTTACTTTTTTAAAACCGACAGGCATTTCATGTTCAGGAACTGTGACTGTAACACATCTGCATTTTTATTTAATTACCTTTTTCCTAAATGACATTACAGCATGGCATGTGGTGTCTTTCGAACCAGACACCTGTAGTCAGAATTAGAAGCTTCACAACTACCTCCCCTGGAGTTCCCAGGGGTCGGGAAGGTGGTGGGGAATTGTTCAGCTCAGACACAGGGAAAGCTGGCAGCCTCATCAGCAGCGTTATCAAGGCCTCTGCAGATGTGAATGGCTTTCCTGTCTGCATATTTTTATATGTATGTATATATATTTATTTATTCATTGTATTTTAAGGCTAGTTCCAGCAGGAAAAAGGTAATAGAACAGTGAGAATTTCCTGTGACAGTATAACCAGGGAAAAAAAAAGGCCATTAAATAAAATAAACTCAGACAAAGCCTTATGTGGCACTGAAATGAGGCTGAGATGCCCCAGGTGCACCACGGTCAGCTGTCCTTCCTCTGGCTCGGTGCTGGAATCGTGCCTAGCTTTTGCAAAAGGTCCCAGAGCCTCGGCACGAGGCTCAAGGTGTTCACTGGCCTTGGGCTACACACTTGGCTGCTGCAGAGCCAGTGACCTTTGTTCCCAACACGGGGCTGGATTAGGGGTTTTTCAGTTTTCGCCACAGTTCTTCCTTCTCACGGGAAGAACGACTGCTCGGCAGCTGGGGTTTGCAGCCCGACATTCTGGCATCCAATTTTTTTTCACAGGCACAACTCTCATTTAGAAAACGGACTGAAGCCTGTTGTTCATACTGGTTTCACACGGTTGGAAGCTTCGGGAGATTCTGAGCTGGAATACAGTTGCCAAGTGTGCTGCAAAGCCCTACAGAGTGATTCGATCCTGAGGAGCGTGGTAATGACAGCCTGAGCAAGCATGTGAGCCGGCAGAGGGGACAGAAGTGGCAAGATTTTGGAGAGGCTACACAGAAACAAGAGGCCAGTTGAACACTGCCTGCAGGCACGAACCTAGAGAGACATGAGTCCAAGGTAACAGCCACAGGTGTGAGTGACAGGCAGGATCGTAAGGTTGTCCTTTTGTTTAAGAAAGAGCAGATCTATGGGGAAAAGCCTTGCTTCAGGTGTATTGTTGACAGCCAGTCATCTGCAAGGGGACATTGTGGGGCAGGAACACCACCCAAACGAGAGACACATGGGGTAAGCACGTGGTTTCTGTGGCATCAGCATGGGGACAGTAACTAAATTTGGGTTTGCAGAGAAAATTACCAAGAGAGATGATGGAGAAAATTAAAGGATAATGACCAAAAGTGAATCGCATTGAGCCCCAAAGGCACAGGAGGGGCCTGTTCCAAGCTCTGCTCTCTTTACACACAGCTAAACTGCTCCCCCCTGGGAGGACTCGTCTCTACTACTCATAAAAATACTTCCAAGAAAGTAGCTGTGTTCTCCCCAGCCTCCATGCCCTCCCTTTTCAGCTGAAATTAAGTAATGGAGAACAGGACAACTTTTCCAGCAAACATGATTTTACAGCACAAGCCTCATCACGCATCCTTCTTTGCGTATTATAATAGGAGCATTTTTGTTTGTTTAAGTGGGGAAAAAAACCAAAGGAATCCACTCTGCAATACATGCCCCTATCCTTACCCCACAGGAACGCTCCTAAAACACAGGTTTACAGCTGGTGGCTTGAGAATTCCCTTTCATGTCAGTACCCACACTGAAGTCCTGGCAGGGCACAGTGCCTAAACCAGCACCCGCTCTCTGCTGTCACCCCAAACTTCCTCCTCCTTCCCTCTTCCTAAATACTGCCTCGCCCTCCAAAGGTCCCCCATGGAGAAACAAACCAAAATTCAGCTCTGGCTTTACAGAAGTTAAAAGGCAGAGCATTTGCATGATCCTTCACCCACCATCACTCAGCGTTCTTTGAGGGCTGAGGGGCCTCGCTGACGCACAAGCAGCAGTGCTAAGGCTGGTCCTGGAGGCAGACACTGCAGGTGCCAAGACAGACAGGGCACCGTGCACGATTACCAGGGTCCTGCTGCTGGAGCTCCTGACTCTGGCAACGTTTTGCCAACAGACACTGTGTCCAGTCCCACTTTAAAGCCACCCCTGTGCTTTCAGAATCACGGTTAAGTGCCCTCTCTAATTACCACGTGTTTCCAGTATGTTTTTAACCATCATCATTAAGGGATTGAACATAGCCCACTCAGATACAGACATGTAAACACGAGCAATAATTACTCCAACCTCTTCCCTGGTTTCAGGTAAGGATCAACACTATATTTAAAGCTGCTCCTTGGTTTATGATGGTCTGGTTTAGGATTATTTTATCCTGGGTGTTTCTGGTTAAGGCCAACTAAAGGTTAAGGTCTGTAGGGGAGGAGAAAGCATGGTTTAAAATTATTTTAAAGGCTTTCAGTTATTTAAAGTCAATGCCTGTGACCTGTCAAGAATCAGCAAAGATGAAGACATCTGCCTTATGCTATTCCAGAGTAAACAGATCTGCTGCAGAACTAGAAGACGACTCAGAGTCGGAATTTCAGTTTAATTTATGATAGACACGCCACTGGAATATCTCAGTGTAGAAATGGGGATGTTAGTTTTAATCAAGCTAACAGGGTTCCACAAGCACTCCAAACACACAGCCGAGCACTCACAGATGTGCTAATATTTGCCCTAGTTTTCAAAAAACAAGTGGGAGAGGAAGGGGAGAGCTTGTCCTTAAGGCATGCCTTTGAAAGGGCCTCTGAGGCCAGTGGTCAGTGCCACGCTCACCAAGCTCCCACACAACACACAGTGGCCTCCTCTGTGCTCCTCAAACAGTCTCCCCCAAGCAAAGCACAAGGGCTACAGGTTTTCCCATTTAATTTTGTCGTTACTGGTCACTTTTTTGGCCCCTCAGTGGCACGGCCAGCCTATGCAAGGATAAATCATGTATGCTCAGTGCTCACCTTCCGCCTGCCCCACACATCCACGTGTTCTTGTTCTGGGACTCTCCCAGATTCACCCATTTCAAATCCGACTCCTCTGTCCCATCACAGAGATCTACAGCCTCCCAAATCCTTAAAAAGGCCTGAGTGCCATGAAAAGACATGAAAAGGCTACCCACGTGCTTTCTCATGGACAGTAAACATCTGCATTTAAAAAAATATCTGTACACATCACTCAGTGCACAGCAAGAATGAATTTGAGCCAGTTTAGCTGATTTTGCTTTAAAAGCTACACAAAATACCTTACATTTGCCAGGGGTGCAAGCGTGAACATCCGAATTTCTGTGTCTAACCCTAAGCTACAATCTTTCCTGAGCAAAACTGCTTGAATTGTTTTCATCAGGAGGTATGTTTTGTTTGGGGTTTTGTTGTTTGACTACTATCTTGTTTGTATTTTAAAAAATATTTTTCCTTGTTTTCCAGTGAAATACCAGACATGGAAAATTATTGTTGATGTGGGTTTAAAACCTCGTGACTTTTTTTTAAGTTATTTTTCTTGGTGAAATATAAAGGAACTATCTGACCATTGGAAACTTTGAAATAAATATAATCTTTGCAAAGTACCTTCTGGAAACTTTTTGATGACCTTCCACCAGACCTGTTCCAGTTTATCCTTGGCTCTGATGTGGAGAACCTGGGTGACCTCATGACACAATCTTCTGAGCTACCATTCCCTATTTGTCGAGATAATAGGAACTTCAGTCTCCAAACAAGTGATTCTTCATCGGAAAAGTGACAGTCCATCAGATTGAAGGTTACTGCAGAAATATATCAGCTTTGAATAACTACAGAGTTTGTGGGAAATATTTCTCCAGTTCAAGATGGAGATTTCACTCCATGAAAAAACAAAGGCAAACAAAAAACACTCAATCATCTTAATCATAATAGTGATTGTAAAACCCCCCAAACAAGCTGCTTCAGACTATAGCAAGGCTTTGTTTTCTCACAGGCTCTGTGGCATGATTTACAGACTGAGCTTTGCTCAGGGCCACAAAGGTGGATTTTCATTGAAAGCTCACCCACACCACCCCCAGTCGTGGCCAAACATCCAAAACGTAAATGAAAATCATTAGGCACGTACTGCAAACAGGCTGACTCCCACTTTCGTGGGTGCAGTCCAAGGCATGTCCCAAACTGCTGCACGAAGCTGGCAGAGGCACAGAGAGCTCCATCAACCCCACTGCCCACCGGCCATCTGTGCCCACAGGTGGGGAGGGGAAGAAAGGAAGGCTCCACCCTGTTCCCAGAGAATGGGCTCAGCCTCTTCACCCAAGTGAAAGAGCTCAGCCAGGCTCACAGTCTTCAATTCATAAGTGTTCATCTATGAAATCGGATTCCCACCCCTCTCCACTAAGAATCTGCTATTTCAACGAAGCACAAGATGTCAGGATTTTTGCCAACATGAGCACAGCTGTCAAAATCTCATCCTTGGAAAGGATCCCAGATAGACACATGTTTTACCCCAGCCAAAATGGTCAAACTTTGCAGAGAAACATTCAGAGAGGAAAAAGGTTCCATATTGTCACTGTGATAGTTTGGGCTTGCTCACAGCCAGACAACTGGGATGCAGTGTTTTAATAGCTGAACCATTAAAAGCAACAGGCATCTTGCTATTGACAGCAATAAGAGCAGATTCAATGCCTTTGGCACAAGATTATCAAAAGCAGCATTGCAGGAAAGGAAATAGGCTTGTTTGAATTTGGGAGACAACAAATAAAGGGGAAATATGCTTGCAATTTTCTATTTCTAGAGCATGGTTTTCTAAATAACTTCAGCACTTCTGCCTGGTATTTCCAGTGGAAGTCTGAGGAGTCTTGGGTTTATACTGTCCTTGAGTTCATGTCCTTTCAAGCCTCAGAGGCTTTGCCATGGGTGCACAGGGTAGAAAGGTTCCTCTCTGGGTTATCCCAGGGACTAGAGACAACCACAGCCTAGCCACGAGCAACCTGCATGCAGGGCAGGGAGCAGCAGGCACTGGGGCCCTGCTGACACAATATGCTCTCATCTTTAGGAGGATCCCTAGCCTGGAGTTCTGCAACTTCTCACAGTGGAACTGAGTAAGATTCAGCCAAGATTCCCAACCCGCTGAGCAGGGAAGCATCAACCTATTTTTTCTGATCTGAGACATGCAGAGGACAAACGATTTTGCCCAGGTCACATTCAGGGGCAGTGGCAAAGCAGGAGAGGTCCAGCAATGCCTCAGTCCTTCGTGGAAACAGGACCTGCACGGTGCCTTTGTCAGCTTGGCCCGAGCTGCGTGTGAGCAGCGGGCAGGCAGAGGTGAACTCGTCCAGCTGACGGGTGGGGAGGAGAGGTGGCATCAGCAACAGCAACCATTATCCTCTTTACTGGAAAATGTGTATCTGAATGGTCAGATTTACTGGCTATTCCAGATCTTTATGAGATTTATGAGGCCTGAGAAAAAAAATTTACTAGAAAGACATAAAACTTCAGTGGTTTGAAATGGAAATGTTTGCAAGGGACGTGGCATCAGCTGGTTTCAATTGCAGCCCTCTGAAGCAGGGAGAGCTTCACTGCAGGGCTGAGGACCTCCAGCCTCTCCTGACCTGACCCTCCCAAGCTAGAGATTAAAGCTGACTGGAGAGCCAGTGCTCCATCACTGGGAGGAGCTGTGGTAGCCCAGGTAAAGGAAAGACAGATAATGGAGATGATGAGGAGCACATGGCAGAGACACTCAAGTCTTCTTGTGCAAACGGTACCTGGTGAACCTAAACTGCTTTCTGATCCTGCACCACCCACCACAGTGCTCCTGCTTCTGAGGGGCTTATTAAACTGCAGAGAAAGCTAAACCTGAGCTGACCTGTATTTACACCCTGCTGGGGGAAATACAGTCTGATCTCCAGGCATGCAGAGCTCCAAGGAGCACAGGGCAGGGACACCTGCATGGCTTGGCATTTAAGCCCCAGTGCTCACAGCATAGGACTGGTTCTCAGCAGAGGCATGTGAACATCTCTGCACCCTGCTCCTTGTTTCCCTCTGTTCACAGGGAATCTCCTCCTGGTTCTGACAACGTACATTGCCCCAAACTCAGCCTCTGCCTTCACAGAGGTGATCCCAAACTCCAGACTCTGGGAGGAAAGCCTGTCTCTGGGCTGAATGTGACCCAGTGCAAAACAGAAGCTGAATTCCCCTCCAAGCATAACACACAGAAGAACAAAACACTTGGAAAATGTTGGGTTTATCATATCAGAAGCCTGACACCACATTACACACATCACTTAATGAGAGTAATAAGCTTTAACTTAGCAGCCTGAGCTGAGCTCATCATCCACTTAGAGCAATACTCCCTGCAGTGCCTTGTAGGGCACTTGGGATCGGTTGGCCAACATTTCACACCTTTGCATTTGCCAGCATTGGTTCCTGGCTCTGAAACAAACACAAAACACGCTGAAGATTTCCAAAGGGTACCCAAGGAGGGGGGGGGGGTCGATGGGGATAATGCTGATGAACTTATTGCAATGCTCTCCCCCCTCTTCACCTTGCAGGATGCTTAATTACAATGGGCTCCTGTGGGATTCACACCTTGCAGCTCACAACTGCCCTGCTGGCAGCTCGATTCAGTGTGAGCTGAAAGGGGCACAGGGCTCCTTCTGCCTCCCTCCTCCCCTTGAATTACTGGAGAATATTCCCCTTCCTTCTTCCTCGTGTTCTGTGTTCCATCTGCCAGAGCAGGTGTGGAGCTGCCTGGCTCACCTGGTTGCAGATACTCACAGGAAAAGCCAGGCAGTTCCCGGTTCATAATCCTCTTCCCTGGGCCTGCCTTCAGTCCTGTGTAACTGCACATCCCAAACGTTGCATTCTAATACAGAGGAAATTTCTTCCATGCAAAGCCCCAGGGACCACAAGGAGAGGACTGCTGTCCATACAGGATTGCCCCCAGCAGATCAGCTCACCTGCCTGAGCTTCTGCTTGGCAGTGCCACATCACAAAATGCACTGGTCCATGCTCAGTGGTGCTGTCAGAGGAGACAAAGTTTTACATAATTCTGCTCAAGCATCATTTATATCTTGAAATGTGATTTTTGGCTTGCCTTCCCTTGCTTGCAAATTATATCATGTGTTTACTTGCGTGCTGGTGTTTGGAAAATCATCTTGATGTGTTTCAGACATCCAACTTCACAGCTTGTCCTGACAGCATCTTGCAGGAGGGAGGTCCACAAATTCACCTTTTCTGTATAAAGAGAAATTTACCTTTTAGAATTAACATCAGCTTTATCTTTGTACAATCTCTTACCAGACAAGCATGGTTATGAGCCTCTTCTGGCCCTGAAACGTGTTTACTCAGGAAGTTTCACTGAGCAATTAGGTTTTGAAACACAGAAACAAACTTCTCAGTCTACTTATAGCACTTGCTAATAGCATCTCACTGACTGAGCCAATGCTTTGATCAAGATTTCTGCAGAACTGGCCAAACACACCCCCTCTCAAAACCATATTGCCTCAAAATCTCTAAGTTTTGACAAAGAACTGCATAACTGGCCTAGTTCAGAATACACTGAATTATGTTTTCTCTGTGAGCAGCATCAGTGTGAGCTATTGTCTGGGAGGGGAGACAATTCTAGCTCTTACCTCCAGCTCAGTGCACACCACGCCGGGGCTCTGGTCCTGCTCTAGTTTCTCCAAGAAAGTAAATGACTCAGGGGTGCTTGCCAAGCCTCGAGCTTCCAGGATTCTCTTCCCCCCAGGACTCCTTCTCCCTGCCTGTGATTTCCAAAGGAGAGTTCCCGGTTCCTGACACAGCCCCACAAGAGCCAAGGCACCTGCAATGCACTGAGCTGTGAACTGCTGCTCGCACGTGAAGCCCCAAATCCAGCAAGGTCCATTCTCCTGTGCCCATGAGTTGGCATTCCCATGGTCTGAGAAACTTCTCACCAACATTTTTTCACTTCCCCAGCAATATGGAAGCAGACTTGGATTTGTTTTTTCCGCTCCACATTTCACTCCATTCCAATTTCTCAGATAAATTCTCTTCAGGAACATACTTCACCAGCAGGTTGCTTGCAAACTCTGCACAGACTGCTGACCACGCTCCATGAGCTGTGCTGCTGGGCTGTCCACCTGAGACACACAGAGCTCCTTCTCTTCCTGCCTTACAAGAGCAATAGCAGAAACTTGAAGGGTTTCAGGAGTGCACAGGCACCCGTTTGCATTAGTACAAATTAATTTATCTTCTTCGTGAAGTTCCATAAAAGGAAAACTAATGGTGATATGAATAAGCTGGATAAGGAATAAATCTGACCATAGAAGTTTTTGTCCTTAATCTCATTAATATTTCCCTGTGAAAACACTCACACTATTTTCAGGGGCATTCCTCACAGGATAAAACACTATCCAGCCTAACAAAAGAGTTCAATGTGAATTTATGTTTTTTACTGAAATATATTTTTACTTATATTGTTTCAACATTAAAAATTAGCATTATAAAGCATTTATACATAAATACGCACACCTGACTATAAACTATTGATAACTTCTTTATCTGTCAAGTACTGCATTCATGAATAGTGATGTATTCAGATATATGAAAGACTTACATTTTAAAAAAATTAACGCACTCTTATAATCAAATTTAGCCTTCCTAGCTGTTGAGTATTGACCTGTGTAATTTTCACACCACTGACTAAATTCCTGTGCCTTAACCAATTAGTTAACAAGCAATGTAAGTTGGAAGGAACTGCAATTTTCCAGAAACCTGAAAAACTATATACACTGAAATAGTAAATCAAATTAAATCAACCAACTTCCAACCCCCTTTTTTAGTATTTGGTAATACACAGGACTGTGAACATTTTCTCCAGTATTAATCTTTCTCCCTTTATCTCCATCTCAGAGGGATTTGCAGCTCAGGTCACTGTAATATATCACACTCTAACATGTTTCACCTGAAATTTCCAGTAATGCACACAGCTCTTTTTGGCTTTCCACGGCATCAACTACTAATTCTTTCAGGCCCCTCTTTAAATCTCAGCCTTTAATACTGTTGGATATCACAGCACAGGTATAGATTTACTACACTGTAGCTTTCTTTAACCAGCCAAAAATAAAGCATGACAGGATGGCATTGCCCCCTTGGGGAACAGGCTGCTGCAAGGAAGATGTACGAGGCCTTGAAATGGATTGTCTGAAGAACATCAGGACATACACAGAGAGCGGAAAACGAGGAGAAGGAAGAGGGGCTGTTTGTAAATGTAGACAAATCCTTCTACAGACATCATTCGGGGAGATCTGGTTTCACTGGTCAAGTATAATTTGTCTAATCTGACTTCAAAATCGCTGCTCGCCCCTTCAAATACCTTGGTTGTATAGACGAGGTATGAGTCTTTAGGAGGCTGGCAGGGTGAACAGAGGAAGAGAAGGAGGGAGACAGAAAGTCAACAGATCAATAAAAGCACTTTAGGATAATGGCTCTACCTCAAGCAGACCAGGTCTGGATTTCAGGCCAGCCCCAGCACTGCCAGGAAATATGTTTGCATGAGGGAAATGTTGAATCCACAGTGTGGGGCACAGAGTGAGGTTCTGGTTCTGCCTCATCCTGTTCCAGGGATGTGATTGCCTTCTTGCTCATCCTTGATCTCACACAATGTCCTGTCCACAGTCAGCAAGACGAGGGAGCCTGTGGCTTTGCAGCTTTTTGGAAAGACAGACAGTAAAAGAAGACATCAGGACAGAGTGGAGTGAAAAGGTGGGACACAGAAGTGTAAGAACATTGATTCCCACCTTTTTGTGTTGGCTTTTTTTCATGGGCAGTTACATGGAAACAACAGAGTGCCTGAGTCAGGTCAGAGCTGATCTTTAAGAAATCAGCACCGATATCTGGATATTCACACCACCTCCAAGAGACTTCCCAACTCGATGGGATTTTATTACAGTAAGGGCCCCATCTACTGCCACAAATTTGCAGTGAATCCAACCACGTATTTGAATATCTTTTCTTTCATTAAAATACTTCCAGTAAGTAATGCCCAGCCATTCCACTGCACTTTCCATCCCTCACTCTTATCCCCACACGAGATCATCCGTCAGCAACAGTCAGCTTCCCCAAGCACACCCACGATGCACAAGTTAGAAGAGGCTGCCCATGCACCAGGTAATACAAAAAGTCATGGAAAGCTTACCTTCATACTGTACACCTACAACCTGCACTTTAAAGGGTTCCATACAGCACAAAGCTTTGGGTTGCTCAGGAGTTTGTAACAACATATGTGAAATCTCTAATCATAGGACTGTGGCATAAAATCAGGTGTTGGAAGCAGGAGAACTGGGACCTGAATAGAAAACAAACTAGTCAGTTCAAATGGAGCAGGATATTTATACTAACATAAGGTGGTGAACTATGGGGCCTGGGTCATGCTCAAGGTTTAACTTAGTTGAAGTTACTCTTGGGCTGGGGGTATTTTAGAAGCTATCAATATTTCAAGGGACTTTTTTCCCCCATTAGCACAATAAAATAGTCATACAAGTGGATGGCCCTAGAGCCTGATACCTAGAAGCTCTGCTAGCTGCAAGCACTTCTGTAGACCCTAATTCACTGCAAGGTGCAAGAGCCTGGCAGGAAGCAAGCAGTGAACTCCTGCTGCAGAACTGCCCATGCAGCCACCCACACACCACCCTCCCAAAAAGAAAGCAGCAGATCTGTTTCTCAAGACTGAGTAAGGGGAGCACAACAAAATGAAAAGAAACACTGGAGATTGTTTCTCTTTAATTACCCTCTCTCAGTATTTTTACTCATCAGCTGAAACTCCCTGTTGCTTTTTTAAAGTAAACAAAACAGTGAGGTTTTAATAGTGACCCACCTCACTTCTTTGGTGTGACTAATTGCTGAAACTGGCCATAAATTGTCCATTTTGTGACACTCTGAATAGCCTCATTTATTCCGGACGGCACACATCTGTTTTTGTGTGCGCACACACACGTGCACACTTACACAAACACATCCCTCTCCTGTGGCCAGTGTACAATTTCAGCCCCATATTGAGTTTTGGCTGGTGTTGAGGTCCCTGAGGCTGAAGAGAAATAAAACTCTCAGAGGGGAAATGGCATGTAAACATGGCTCTTACGTTCATCTGCATGGAAAATGTTCCCTTCAGATGAGGCTGTGAAGGAATCACATGAGGAAGGCTGGGAGCAACCAGGTAGAGGGAAACGCTGCAAAATGCAGCTGTACTTTCTCCTCTCACAGCAAACAGAGCCTACCAGCCTGAGCAGCCAGCAAGATGATAGCACAGCCAGGCAGGGGAATGCTTGGTGCTGAGCCACATGATGCCTTCAGACCCTTGTTCAGTGTTTCTGCCATGAAAAGAAACTCAGTTTGCACATCTATCAACATGCCATAAGATTAAATGAAGCATATATCTAACCAGCCAATCTAGCTTCTTTTTTTCCTGTCATAAAACTGGCTAACATGTAAGTAATCCTTTCACCGTGGTTGCTCCAACTGCTTTAGATGCACCTGTCAATAAGGAGGCCATTTAATTTTAATCAGTGCTTTCTCTCATACACATAGGTCCCAACTTGTTGCTCACTTAACACCTGAGCTATTTTTTTTTAAATCAAACTCCATGATTTTTCATCAGCACTGATGATAAACCTGGAGGAGGGGCAGGAATTCCTCTCTCTGTGTAACACAGGTTTCTGATGAACAGCAGGGCCATGGCCTTGGCTCTTGGGCTCAGTGGCAGCATGAGCAGCCAAACCCTTTCCTGAGGCAGTGTCTGCCCAGGAGGACTGGGAGCCTCCTCCCCACCTCCACCTTCTCCTGCAGTGCTCTTGTGGAAAGCGGCGCAAATGGCTGGGAAAACAAGAAGGGCTCTGAGTGCAGAAACTCACCGGGAAGATGTTCAGAAGTACAATTCACACAACCACGCTTTGACACGGAAAGGAGAATTTCTCAAGAGCTCTGACAGCACAAAACAGTCGATGAGTTTGAAGGGGTTTTGCCTTTAGTTTTCAAGAGGATTTTCCCCCTTCATTGCTGGTGGGAAAGCTTACGCCTTTAATTCTATCACTATAAACTAAATAATACATCAGGGCTTTTTTTTTCTGTCAGGCATGGCAATGGTACTGAACGTATGCAAAGTTTCCACTAAAGGTTTTTGTAACTTAATTTTCCTCTGGAGATTAGAGGAAGCCAGATATTCCGTTTCTTGCTGGAAGTTGGCCGGTAGCCACGCTACACTCCGCTTCCCTGTCATCCATCCCCAGCCCCCAGCACTGTTCATCAGATGGCTGTATCTTCCCTGAATTTCTCCTGTCAAGCTATTAAGGGGATACGGAAGAGGGAAAGAAGAGAATCAGCTGAGATATAAACCAGCTCAGGTCCCAGAGTGCCTCTCCCCCTTCTCGAGGCTGAGCTCGCTGTATCACTGCACACACTCCTGTCAGAGCGAGGAGAACGTGCTTTCCTGCACCCAGAGTGAATGGCTCAAGCTTATTCCCCAAAGGAATAGGGCACACAGAAATTCTGCACAGAGCCATCACAGCCCTGTAAAAGCACGCAACTGCAGCACAGAGAGAGTGCAAAATCACTGAGCCTGGGCTCCAGGCTGAGGATATTCCCCCTTGGCCACGCCATGCCCCTGCCTGCACTGGGGAAGCACAGCCCTGCTTGGGGGTTTTATGGTTTGATAGCAGAGAGTTATCACAACTCCATGAGTTTTGGCAGCTTCCTTTGCTAGGGAATTTCTGGCACGTGCTCGGTGGTGAGTGGAGGTGGTTGGCTGGAGAAAAAGCTTTATAAGGTTCACAAAGAACCCCCAGATCCAAGTTAGATTTAGGGCTGAAAATACTGATTTTATCGCATCACTCCCCCCTCCTTTGCCTTTGAAGCAGAACAGAAACCCTCAGTCCAGCACACCCAACATCTATGGAGAGCTTTGCCTTCCACTGAAACGTTCCATGGGGACCCACTATCTTCATGAGGAGACAAAATGAACTCGCCCCTCTGGATATCTTAGGGCTTTGAAAATAGTTGGATCCCAGCATTTTTTGGCTGGGTCTACCTCCCATCCTTGTACATATCAATAAATGAGAAGCCAAACTAGCTAAGACGGCTCCCACACATCAGAAAGAACAACTCTTGCATGATTTCGGCCTAAGCTGCTTCTTTGTAAGCAACTGGGTAGCAAATTATCAAGAACACCATCAAAACACTCTGTTTTTCTGGTAATTCTCTGCATCAGAGACCAGGCCCTGCACTCCAGCAACACACTGCACAGGGAATGATTTTATTTCAGCCAAGTCCACTTTGCTGACCAGTGCTTTGATTTTAAAAAGCTACTTAGGTTTTTAAAAGACACTCAGTGAGCTGGGAGCTCACCTCAGCTGTTTTGGAAAATGGAACTTGGATTTTAAAGAAAAGACTTGCTTGGGTAATCCCTAAATTCCTTTGAAAACAAAATGTTCATGTGCTAGATAAACATCTGTGGATAAGCATGATGGTACAATGGGTCACTAGACATATTTTTCCTAAATCTATGTTTAATGGAGAGGAAAATCAAATTAATTTACCAATACCCAAGTTCCTTATTCATGCAAAACATCTACTTACTTCAAAAAGACTCTCATATTAAGGAAAGAGATGAAAACTTGCGAGTGCACCTTAATGAAGTGTTTATTCTAGCCATCCTCTCTCTAAATTTGAGCTGATTTCTTGGTTTTAGATGTGCTAATAAAAAATCAGTCCCTTCTCTTTGGGATTTTTGTTTGCCTTCATACCTAGAAAGAGGGGGAAAAAAGGACATTTCTTTAAGTAACAGAGCTAGAGAATATTTAACACATGTGCAGCTTGTGTTTCTAGATAAATGTTTGCAAGAAGTCCATATAAAAGGAGGTGAGAAAGAGCACAGAAACACATGTGCGTGCCTGAAACAGCAAGCACCCCTCCACACCAGGCATGTGAGTAGGAAAGGTGCCACTGAGTGCTTAGCACACCCTTCTGTACTCCAGAGGAGCTCAGCTTTCCTGCTCAAACTCACCTGCCTGAGCATCCTCCCCAGCCAGGCTGCCCTTGCTGCAACCTTTTGTCTTTCACTCACCTTTCCTTCCTTTATCTCCATTCTATAACCATTATCTCCATCAGCATAACTCCTTAAGATACACCTAGACATCATTTCACCAGTGAATGCATTTCACACAACATTAGTCATATTGTACTGTGGATAATTTTTATGATATTGCTGTGCCTCTCCCTGGCACGTTGTTACAGTTTAATTTGTACATATCCTGCTGCCGCTGTAGCGTCACCCAGCTGTAACCAGAGAGAGCATGATGGGTTTGTATTATTGCAACAAATTTTCCCTGTAAAAAAATAAAAAATGAAGCAAAAAAGAAAGGAAAGAAAGAACCCAAACACACAAAAAAGAGAGAGTATCTTCCTTAAAAGTCCATTTGCTTTCTAGGATTAGTGAACTGTAGATAGGCTTGCAGGGTTAGCAGCGAGCCAGATCCCAACTTTGCCCAGCAAAACTGGATTTAAAATCAGAGTTACATCTCAGCCCCACTACATAAATAAGTATATGCTGCAAATTTGTGTTTTGAACCGATTTTCCACCAAGTTCAGGGCAAGAGTTTCATGTCTGCAACAGTTCTTCAGACTGTCTAGCTACTCATCTTTACCAGATGAGCTAATCCAAGCTATCTGCTTCCCTTCCAAATGGTGCTGCCCATTTTCTGGTTGGAGTTTATCTTACAAATCAAATTTCAGCTCCAGGCATCAGCTTTACATTCAGACAGCAGGGCAGCCCTGCTGAAGTCTGTCAACTGTTCTAGGTATTCAACAGCCAGTATCAGCATCTACACAAAGCAATGACCACACTATTTTCAGTGCTTCTGCTCAGTGATAGAGTTCCCCATATGGAAATGTTTTGCAAAAATAAGGGATTACTTGGAAAGACACTGGGCTAACCCTGCTGAGTATCTGCTTTTCTTCTTCTTAGTTCTCCAGCATGGAACATTACTGCTGGTATTTTGGACAGTGACCACAAGGTCATAAGACTGAGTGACTGAAACTCCCTCAGCTCTTTGTTTACCTCTGGAAGACAAAACAATTGATAATTTCATCTCATAAACAAGAGTTCTCTCTAGTTCTTTAAAAATGCTGATTTATTTTTAAAGCAGCTAAGTTTGTCCCTCATATTTGAACCCTCCCTTGAGTAATGACATCTCACTCTTTTTACAGCCAATCATAGTGTAAGCCTTCGCCCTCCCCCCCATTGCTCCTAATCTAAGACTTATAAAAATATTTCTTGCCCTATAGATTTACTCCTCCAAGCTGAGAACATTAAGCAGACTGACTGGCTTGTTAGACTGCACTATAAGCAGAGTTATTTGGCTCTGAAGATAAAATAATCTGGGTTGCTAAAGAAGAGCTGATCTCTTGGGCTGAGATCCCTGGAAGTATTTTGGTACCTTGAAGGTCTTGGGTGTTCACCTCTCTGAGTGGTTCCGAACCACTCGTGTTCTTGTGGGCTGAGAATGCCAGTACAAGGAGTGCCCCCTCTTCTGTTCCAGGTAGACCATAATTCTGCAGACTATGTGGGTTTCGGGCCTGAACCTGAACTGCTATAGAATATAATCAGTAATGTTGCAATACAGCACTTGATGCTGTCATTTAACTTACCCAGCATTATCCTACTCTACACAGCACCCAGAGACAATCATACTGTAAGGTGAAGAAGTCTCAAATTCTATCTGTGGGGAGATAATGTTATGTTAGCAATTTCACACAATTAGAGCACATATCCTTGATACCTTGATATGCAGGTGGCTTCTCTAGCCAACTGTGACATCTGGGAGACCAAGCCAGTGGCCCTCCTGCTGGCCCAAATGAGGGTGTTAAAATGTCCATGAGCACTTGGCCCATATGGAAGTTCTTACCATGCTTTGCTCTTGTGAATCAATCCTTTCAATTAAGGTGGCTGGGGGATATAATTATGTTTTTATTTGCAATTGCAGCTTTAAATTAGGATCAATAGAGGCAGCTACAGCCCTGCCATACCAACAGTCCTGGATGGTTCGTAGGTTTCCACAGAACACACTTCTGAAATAAACTCGTTCATCTTCTATTAAAAATATAATAAAATATCATAGGAAAAAAACTGAGACCTCAATAGAAGAAAAAGACTCAAGGAATCTTACTTTGGTTTGGTTTTGTTTTTAGGTATTAAGCCAGCAAATTTCTTCCCTGTGGTTGCTTTCCTTATGGACTTTCCATGCCACATCTGGAATAAAGCAGGTGGGCATCAGGCCAGGTCAAAGATGACACTGTCAGAAGGGGGAAGGAAAATACACATCTACTTAGTTACCATCCTGTATTTCTGACTTCTTCAGTGTAAAATTTTGTTTGATATGAAGCTTCTGCTCTAGACAAGGTTTGAGTTTTTTAATCAACTCTTCCAAGGATTCTGTGTACCCAAATATGCAATGCTTTCAGTTTGCACAAACTGTGATTATTAAAAAACCAAAAGACTTTACTGAATGGAAATTTTAATAGGGAATTGGGGCCTTATTTTTAAGAAACCTGTCAAAAAAAGGCATAAGCTTGTGTCAAATTAGAGCTTTCCTGAGAATGAAACTGCGACAAAAGAACCTATTTCATGCATTTCACATTTCATAGCATATTTCATAGTTGTTGTACAAGTTGGGGTAATATCTGCTGTGATTTATAGCGGAACAGTGCTGTAAGAAGCCTCCCTTCTAATTATAACTGGTTATGAGGTACATCACTCATATCAGCCTGAAATTTACTTCCATCTCAAACAAGATCTTTTTTTTTTTTTGCCTGTTTATTATCACAAACTGGCCACAGAAATGCTGATAAAGACATTACAGAAATTGTTATTAACGTAATCCCTTTCCAGCTGAGGTTCCTTCTTTTATCACAGACTTATTCTGAGTCTTTGTTTCCAGGTTGTGATGTGGCAGACAGCAAACACCATCTCTCTTATGCAAAGTTGTGCAATGAAAGCCATTCCTGTTCCGTGGGCTCCATTAGGCAGAACAGCTGACTTTAACAGAATGTGCAGAAGAACCTATAAATCCAGTGATTCCCTCCACTTTTACAGTCAGTGTGTGCAAGGGCTTCACACGTATAGTAGATGTTCCATTTGAATGCAAAACATGCTAAAATTTGTACTGAAAAGCACTTAGGCTTTAAAAACATACCATAACTCTACAAAGAAAAATGCCTGACATATCTTTTGGCTGATTTCAAATTCATATATATTTTAAATGATCTATATACCCTAAGCTGTGCATTTTATACAACAGCATGATAACCATTACCATTCCCCTCCATCTAATCCACGGATGGTCTTGATTTATTGGCCAGTTGTGTCTAGTGCACTTCCCCTCCCGAAATTCATGCTGTAATTTTAATTTCTGTTGTTGCTGCTGCTGCTGTTATCTGGATGTAGTGCCTGCCATGAAGATACCATGGGCTTACCCTGTAAACATAATTGATGCTATTGAAGATAATGATTTAGGATATCATCCATCTCCAGTACAGCTTGCCATTACGTGACTTGTTCTTGCAGGTATCTGATTTGTATCATAGACGAGTTGGCTTGATTGCTGTTTTGCCATAGAGTAATAGTTTCCTGGTTTCCCCTGACATACCGAGTCTCCCTTGATCACTCAGGTGATCAGTCAACACATGAGTTAATTATGGGTGAAGGGGTGTCTGAAGCCCAAAGATCAAAAGATACGCACAAGGTCTTCTCCAAGTCATTATTCACCTTCTTAAGAATCAGGCAGGCAGTTCAGACTCCCGTCTCCTGCACTGTCCCAAAAGAAACTGATGGAACAGTAGGAAACCTGAATTAGAGCCTCTAAAAGATGCGAAGTGAAAGACCCAATTTCTCCAAAAGAAGAGGAAAAAAGATCCATGTGGGTACCTTGAGAGGGGTACTCTCATCTACTTATCATTTAAAAAAAGGATTTAAATAATCAATGGCAGCTGTTTAGAGGTGCATAACCCAACAGTTTGCCACAAGGCTCTCACCTGCTTCCCCAGCAAAATTTCTTAGGTTTTAATGGGCATTTCAGGAAAATGTTTTCAGATATTGCCATCACCCTTACTTCCATGCACAAAGAATAGAGTTTATTGGCAGAAATTAGGAGCTACTGGACAAAATCGGTAGAACCCTCCCAAAAGGTAAAGGAAAAGCAGTTCTCTCCAGACCTTTTTTCCCCTATTTCAACCACCCTCAAAACTCAAACACATGCATTAACATTCTCAGAATCTAATTACAACTCCTGAGCTGAGCCACCTGCGGGAGATTCACTCCTTTGAGCCATGTCCTGCATTACTCTGGGGAATGGCCATGGCAGCACCACAGTCCCACCTCCTGCTTGAAGACCCTGAGAGCTAACCTCAACCTGTTGGAGCAGTCTGTGGAACAGATGGGACCTGTAACAGCAAAGAGGTTGTGGTGTCGTGCTGCAGCCACAGGGTTATCTGTGTGGGAAGGAAGAACCCCTGGGTTGTGCTCCCTGGAGACTTGGGTATCAGCTCAACACCTGCACCACTGAGCTACACCTGTATTCACCCCCCAAAACTGGTTTCTCCTCTCTGTGGTTTTCATGTTACTATTAAAGGAGGTGTAACTGAGCAACACACCCAAAAGGTTTATTTCCTAAAATAATATCATTATTACTCCACCCAAAGTCATCCTGCCTTTATTTTTAAGGCAAAAGGAACTGAATCACTGAGTTGCAGATTTGAAGAGATACCACCTAATGTCAAGCATTCAAAATCCCTCGGTGCAAATGTAAGCCAGAGCACACAATTCCACATGTGCTTTCTTCCACATGCAAATAAATGCTACAATGCACAACCCACTTGCACGTATCTGCACATGCCAGAGGGATTTACACATGTTAATACTTGGAATGCAAAGTGAGAGTGTGCATAAAGTGGCATGCACAAAGTACATTCATCCACGTGCATATCCCTCTGGAGGCAGCACTATTTGGATGTATCTAAGTGGAAAAAACAGTTAAAAAATTGACATGTCACCCTCTCCTCAAAACCTAATGATTACAACCTGTTAATTACACTACATCTGTAGGAACCTTCAGCAAATAAATTGTGGACCTGATCTATTATTTGTAATCCAACAGAAATTACAAGTAATATTTTAAAATTACGCATATGCAAAGCGAGAGCAGAAACAAACCATGCCATGTTATTCCTACCCTGCCACTTCTCCATGCAGGTGCTATATATTGTGACAAAGCAGCTATAATAACCTTTTCTAAATTTTACTTTCTGCAGATGGAGAGAAAGCAGTGAGGGAATATAAAGACTCAGAGAAAGGAAAAGAACATTAAAAAAATGTTCAAAATGTTATGTGCAATTCGTCCCAGAGTAGCTCTGAAATGCTGTAAGCCACTGACATTGCTTTGAACCAAGATTCCCATAGCCTGGGATTCACCAATTGCTTTTGGATGCCCAAAAAATAAGTGAATCATAGAATGATTCATAGAAGCTACTCCTGGTGTGGAACCCACATGGATTTGCCAAAACCCCGTGCCTTTCAAGGCACTTGAACACTGGTACGAACACACAGAGCGGCTGATCTGCTCGTGTGGGAACAGCTCTGTGTCCTGCCTCGTACAGGGCTCTGAACCACAGCCCCACCTCCCCACCTCCTGTTCTCCAGAAGCACTGCCTGGTGTTCCATGGCCATGGTTTCTCCAACAGAGCAGTTCAGCCTTGAAGCAAGTCATAGATTTCTTTTTGCAACAGCTGGCCCAGCAAACAATGTAAGATTTGAAAGTCAAGCTGGATCCCTTCTTCCTTGGCTTCCTCAAACCAGCAACAACAGCTCCCTAGAGCAAATGGCAATTGCCTGGTGTAAACTGGAGCAGAACTGCCACCTTCTTCTGTGCAAGAGAAACAAGAGCCTTTGTGCCATTATTATTACTGTGGGACCTGAGCATTAGTTAGCTGGTCTCGTTAGACTGCTTTAGCCAGCCCACTTCTTCACCAGAGAGCAAATAACTGCTCAGGCTGAAGTTTATGAAACTTTTGGGATTCACAAACGTGTTTCATGAATTTCTGGCAGTTGTCTGAACGTTCACAAATAATGTGATGCCAGTAATCAGAACAAGTCAAAGCTTGACACTTCTATTCATAAATCAGGAGATGTTTTATTTTTACTGCTTGAATAGTTCTGTTCCCAAGCACGATTGGATTTGAACCATCAAGCTGGAGGTGAAAGGACCTTTATTTAATGTACTTGTTTAGGTTTATACGAAATATTAAAAAAGTGTCTATGCAGGATTCTAGCCAGTTTTGCCATATATTAAAAAACCAGGCCAACTCACATGGACAAAAATAAACTTAGTAACTTCCAAAAGCCAAAGAAGGTACAAAAAAGCCTCCTGGGCAGAAACCTCAAATCTTCCTCTATAAACTGAAAACTTTGCACACACTAATTCTCTCTTCTCCAGAGCCTGGGACATGAGGAGATGTGTCCCTCGGGTCAGCAGAATTGGGACTCACCCAGGCTGGAGTGGAAAGAGAGCATTCAGTCATGCTCCTGCCGAGGAGATCTATCCAGTATTGTCTCCTTCAAACCACGAGGACTTCAGCCAAAATGCCTCTGTGGCTTGCAGCTGCAGCCGTATCACTAGGGAGACAGAGCAATCTATTAAGCAAAGAGGATCCAAGACCCAAAATCTTATGCCAAGAATCTATTCGAGCCTCCCCCACAAGCCCAGAGACACGGCCCAGGTCCTGGAGCACCAGCATTAACTGCTGATGGTGAAAACACCCACTCGTCACCCCGTGCACAGGGACACCCTCTGCAGAGCCCCCTGCCCGTGGTCCCTCCACACCCTGCACCTGCCCCCAGCCAGCCAGCCTGGCCCAGGGCTTGCTGCCACTCCTCTACACTAGGAAGTAGTTTCTCATTCAACCAGTTCCTCCTTCCACGGTCAAAAAATAGTAAATTTATGATCCCAAAAATAGAAGAGGGAAGAGAAAGCCAACCTATTGACTTCCAAGCCTAAATTAAAACATTAATCCATTAGGATTTTCTACCACAAGGTAGATGGTCCCTGAAGACCAGGTTCTCTTTCTGCTGCTGGCAGCAGCCAAGAGCACCATTCATTGTCCCACAGCACCCTGTTCCCTTTCCATCTCCCTTCAGAGGGGGAACAGAACATGTGGGGAGACACATCTGTCTAAAATTGGCCTTTCTCCTCCTATAGTCAGAATGCACAAGTCTTTCAATGACAGCTTGGTCTCTCCAGAGACAATCCCAGTTCTCTTGGAGAAACATCCTTTCCAAAGTAAACATCAAAGTAACAGAGGATCAGCTCTTTGCTCTTTTTGAATGCTGCAGAAAGGAAGTGCCAATAAAAAAGATTCCAAGAGGTTGTCACTCTCTGACAGGCTGTAGGTGACACTTTCCAAACCCTATACATAAAAAACCCCACCATTTTCATGTTTTTTTACTAGAAGGTGGCAACTTTAGGAAAGGGTTCTTTTTAAAACATTGAGCTGAGATTTCTCTTGTGCAACAAGTGCCAGTAGGAGACAGTTTGAAGGAAGAGCTGTCCCTTCTGTCCATCCTGACTCTCAGCAAGGGATGAACCCCATCAGCAGCTGCCTGGGGTGAGGGGAGGCTGCATGCAGGAAAAAGAACCCTGAGGTTCTGCTCTAGCCAGAGTGGATCTGGATATGGATCAGGATCCACTGCAACCAGGCAAGTAGAGCACAGTCAAAAAAAGCAACCTGACCAGATTTTTTTCCTGGACAACTCAGCTTTTAAACTGGTCAGTTAATCAAAAGCACCTCCCAGCTGCAAGGACATCCTGCTTGTCTTCTGACACTTCACCCTTCAACAACACCAGTCACAGCTCCAGTGCTGCAACAAGAAGCCCCTACAACACGTTGCCATCCCATTTTAGTTAAGGCTCAATGTAGCTGCAAATCTCTCTACAAAACACGGTGGAGATCTATGAAATGCATAACTTCCCTGGCACTAAAATGTTATTCTTTTAGTAGGTCTGCTTCTTCCCTGGGATTCTGCTGAAGTGTGCTCTGCTGTGTTATGAAATACGCCATGTTTGGGTGTGATACACAGAAAATGTCTTTGTTTAACACAGCTTATCTTTTATCATGTCACTTTTCTATTGAAATCTTTCCTGTGTTCTGGAAGCACATTCTTGTGACAGATACACTGCTTTACTGGGGGGCTTTGCTACCTGAACTGCAGTGTTGAGGGAGGATCAGATCCTCCCCAAAACACAGGCTGGGCAGCTTGATACAACATAAGCAAATATGGAGCAAATAAAGGAGCAGGACAAGCAAAATAGCAACACTCCCACACAGGTGGGCTGCAGAGGCGTTTTCCTGAAACACAAGGCTCCTAACAAAAAATGAAAACTAAACTGTTAATTGCTGTATGATGTTCATTCTTCCATTTATACACACTTACCACAGTCAACATGAGAGCTCAGGGAAGTCCAGGAATACCATCAGCACGTCCATTTTCCTAGGAAGAGGCAGTGTGGTAACAAAGCACAAGCCAGTCTCACCCTCCTGGAGCACGTCCCTCTCACAACTGTCACTCCTGTAACTTCTTCCAGATCCTTCTGAAACTGCAAACAGGGACACATGGGAAATAAAACTTCATAGAGAAGGATTCATTTTTCTGCTTCATTCTGACCTTCTGCAAACACCTGGCAGGATGAAGTCCCATGAGATACTTGCTCTGATAGCTCACCACTGCTGCAGTCAGTGTGGAGAACTGGTTCAGCAAGGATCTACCAAGAGCTAGGTGGTACAGAGAGACTTCCCTCTTTTGGCAGGAGGGAGCTGTTGGAGCAGCTCAGCCACTTTGCACAACTTGCCTGTGGCCACGCTCACTGAACAGGTGATGTGCCCCGTTCCCAGCTCCTCAGGCGTCTTTGTTTGCAGCAGTTGTGCTCCCTGTGCAGCTCCATATCTGGGCATGTCACCACTTGATCTGGGCTGCGCATCAAGCTCAGCCCTCCCCTGTTTGGACCCCACCAAACAGGCTCTCATCTCCCTCAGTCCCTTGCAGGAGCTGCAGGGGAGTGCCAAGCACTCCCAGGTGGGGCATGTTCCTCCCAGAGCCCACCCCCAGGGCCTCCTCTCAGGCCAAGCCATGCCACGTAATAAATGCCAGTGCTGCTTCGCTGGATTACTCTGCAGGTCCTGCACTCCTGCAGAAGCTCCACTTCCCAATCAGAGAGGTTCAAATAAGCATCTCCCATGTCCCAGAATGATGCTCTAATTCCCTGGCTACTTGCTCTTCTCCTCTCCTCTTGTCAAAGCCTCCCTACTTCACAGAAAGGGTTCCATTCTCAGTCAGTGAATGGGCAGAGGAAACAACATGATTTTATCTTTCATCCCATAACCAGGATGATCACTCAGGGACTCCTGAGTTGCCCTATGAGCTGTTTTCTGTAAATAACAATGTGAAAACCAGGAGCCATTCTTAAGAAAAACAATGTCACAATGTACGTACAGCAAAGACAGTTTACCTTGGATTTCTTTGGCAACATCACAAACCTCCAAAAAGAATGATGGACAAAAGCTCTTTTTAGGACAACCTAGAAAAGTCAGAACATTTTTTTCCTGGATTTAACCTCTAAGTCCCTTTTACCCAACTCAAACAACCTGAGCAGCTGATGGAGGTCCCAAGCCCTGGATGAAGTTAGGGGTTGCAGTGCCAAAGTCGTTGTTGACCTATGACACATTTGATACCTGCTCATGTTTCCTGAGCTGGCTTGAAACAGCCATGTCTTTTTCCTATAAGGACACTCAGGTGGGAACCAAGGTCTGACAAGTTCACCCAGCCCAGAGGACAAACCAATACTTTGACAGTACATAGATTGGGTTCAAGCCCAAAGTCAGGGCCTAATTCATTCAACAGCAGGTGAATTTTTGACTTCTCCCTGCACCTCATTCTCTCCTGTGCAAAGGACACAGAAGGAAATACTTCCAGGGATGCTTTATGGAAAAATTACGTTAAAGGTTATGCAGGTGCCTCTAGTAAGGACCAGTGAAACAGCTAAGGCAGGTGCGTTACCAGCTCCCTTCCCACCCCTCAGCAGAGGGGACTTGCCATGCCTGCTTTTGGATTTCAGGTTCATTACAGCCAGGCAGGAAAAGGTGGCTCATGTGCACACAGTGCTTACCCTGCTGATCAATAAGCTTCCTTCCTTCCTGATAACCAAACCACTTATAATATTAACAGTGTTATTTAAGATCTGTGGAAACTCTGTCTGATCCAAGCAAAGCAGAAATATCTTGACCTAGATACTGAGAACAAAACAATATTGAGTAAACTTCAGGACTGCCAGTTCATCTATCATTGCACTTGACGTTTTATTGAGGAATTGGAGAAAAACTTTTACCCCAAGATTCTTACGCCACCATATTTATTCAGAGAGAGAAAAACCTGACACTTTACCCTTCTCCATTTAGATTAAAAGGGGGGTATTTTACAGGCCATTAATAAGGTACCTCAGCTGCCCTTTCAGTGACTACAGATAACAAACACAGTTCTATCAGGAAGCATAAATGAGACTCATCTCTAGTTCCATCTGAGGGTAAAGGGAGTGTGATGAAAGAGCAAAAGAACACAGACTATTTCCACCATTTTACAAGGTAGAGAGAGGGACCTGCTCTGGAAGAGATGGTCACTGATGCGAAATGATTCAATAAATGTTTTGAGAAGCACCATCAGACAGTTGCTTCTTTGGGCTTTCTGTAATGCTGGGCACGTGCAGCACCTTTGCAAAGCAAGGCCTTATTTTCTTCAAGGTCTGCACCAAAATTAATGAGTTTCTGCAGAAAGGCACACCTTCACAACTTGTCTAACATATCTAACCACAAAGCTAGGGACAACTTGGGTATCCAACCTTCTGTCTGGGAGCTGGAGCCTCAGTGTCTCACACTAATCTAGCAGATTTCTGCTTATTCCTCTTATCCATGCAAATTTAAGTGCTTACATTTACATATTTCAGCAGGTGGAGCATTTTAACTATTTACCTACCTGGAAGACAGCTTAACAAAAGGTAGAAAAGGAAAAGAAGGACTTTCAGAAAAGATCAAATACATCATAAGCTTGGCAGACACTGTAGCCCTGAAACAGCAGTTTGAAACTTGCACCATAACAAATCTTCTCCTATACATTATCTCACAGGAAACAACACATGATAAATTCTTAGCACAACGTGATTCCCCTCCTTCCACCTCCTCCCCACTTCAGAAAGATTTAACATCTAATTCAGCTTTTGACGAGCTGCTTCATCACTGCGGGAACGCTGTTGATCTCTGTCGGAACCCTGCGGCCTTGGACAGAACAAACTGGGGGGGGGAATTCTGGCCGTCTGTAATGATAAATAAATACATTACAGGATACAACTCTGGGGAATGGAGGCCGACACTGACTGAGCACCATGACCTCCACACAACTGCCAAGTCTCAGCTGCTTAAAAAGTCAACTTTTGTTTGCCTTCTCCCCTCCCTCCCCAGTGACAATTCTTAAAGAGCAAATGCAGGATGGAAGAGGAAATAAAAATAGAGAGCTCACAAACCCTCCTCATCTGCTGCCCAGAGGCAGTTTGGTTTTAACAGAAGAGTATTTAATTTCTTTGGTCTTCTGGAAATTGGGGGAAACTAGTCCATGCTGCATCAGCAGCAGTGGGACAGGGAAGCTGTGCCACAGGGAATGCTCAAATCCCTTTTAGAAAAGTTTTTGCATTAGGATGTGCCTGCCTTCAGGCTAGTTCTTGGCTCCAATTTGATTTTCTGTCTACTTAAGTCCCACTCACAAAATCAAATATGTATTGCAGCTGTTGAGTCTTCACACTGATGGCAACAATAACTAAGTAGAGAGGAAGCAATTGGTTAGACAAGCCACCTCCTCAACCCTGGAAGCCTCACCCACTTGTAACAACCTGTCTCCTAGGCTTTCCTTTTCCATCCCCCTCCAGTCTCTTTCCCATTTCTCTCCAGTTGTACAGAAAGGTGGTACCTGCTGTGACCTCTCCTCATTTTACACGTGCACAGAACGATAATTGCAGTGTCATGACAAAGTCAATCAAATGAAAAGCCGATTATGGACTGCAGGTGTTAACTCTTGTGTCTGTGTGGTGCTTATCGTAAGGTATTATTCCACTCACTCCATGTCCTTTGTGGGAACCACAGAGAATTCAACTTGATCACACAAGCTCACGGTCAAGCCCTCAAGGCCCTTCAAAACCTTACAGCAAGGAAGAGCACAGAGAACCCTTCCCAGACTCTGACAAAGCTAATGCCAGTCAGAGAGAGAAGAGCCTCCCCAGCGTGGTGCTAATCAGCCCCCTGGCTGGCTGAGCCCTTCCTCTCAGGCACAAAGCCCATGTAGCGACAGCACTCCTGCAGACACACCAGCGTTTCCTGCAGCGCTTCGCTGCACCGTGCAGATGCTCCAGCTCACTCTGAGCTGGCTCAGGGATACATGGCACAGCTTGTTCCAAGGGTTTCTTCTGCTCCCTTTGCTCCCCTCAGAGCCATCTCCTACCAGCTCACCCTGTCCTCCTGCTGCTGACACCGGGCTCTCTCCTCACAGCTCGGGCTGTGCAGATCATCTAACTCAGCCATTCACCAAAGCGCCTATTTCATCCACTCTGCTCACAGTTACTACTATTAAAATACTTTGTATTTTCAAGTGTCCTGTGACTGCTTATGTTTCATAATGTCCTCTCTCTTGCTGCAGAGCTCTGTGTGCACGCTCTGCCCGAGTTTGAACAAAGAGACTGATAAGAACGACTTGTCTGTCAGCAGTATCTGAAGCTCACGGCTCTTTGAGAGCATTTGGGTTTACTTGGCGGGTCATGCTGACTCCTTGTGAACCATTTATCATCACAAAAAACTCCAGAGGTTGGCACTATGCCAGTGTCTTCTCCTCTCCTCCCTGCCCCCACCCCTTTCTCCCCCCGGGTATTGATGCTACATCAAAACAAACCTCCAGTTCACATAGCAACAGAACATTTTTATATAACCTCTGCACGGGAGCGCTGCACAAACCCCTGGACAATCACTTGGGAGCACGTTAGGTAATTCCAGGATATTTTTCTGGTTTTTGTCAACACCACTCCTGATTAAATGAACTATAAAAAGGGAAGAGGATCTTTGGCACATGGGCCAGATTTGAAGCACATCTTGGCACCAAGGACGCCAGGGGATTAGTGCACCTCTAGGTTCCATGTTCTATATTTTGCCATTTTCTGTCTCACTTGGAATCAAACTGGGGAGTCTAAAGTATTTTAGCCAGTTTGTGCATAAAGTAATTGAAAGCAGAACGATGCTGAAAGGATCTGCTGAGTCAGGGCTTTAATAAGACAAAGACTGAAATTTAGATTTTGGTGGACACTGAAAAATTCCATTGCTATCCAAAGCAGGGATATCTGTGCAGACTCTGTACTTACACAGCTATAAAACAGCTAGGTCATCTTAACTTCCCTCATCCTGTCACAAAAGGTTAATACTTTCATTAAGGACTTAATAAATATGTTACTTCAAATCTTTTCACAGCATGCCCACCTCGTCTTTATATTGGGTTAATCCCATCTTTCAGGGCTTCCACTACTTTGCTGGAGGGATCAAAAAGACATTATATATCAAAAGGGGGAGAAATTGCCTCTGGATTTTTACTGCTTTCCCTTGATCCACTGAAGATATCCCTAGCTAGAACAGGACACATCAGGACCTACAGTGACACTGGAGCCACTGTTCACTGTTTGGTGTATCTTACCTGTGCACAGCGCATTCAGCCCATCACAAGACAGTGGATTAAGAAGGAAAGAGCTTTCTCCAAGCCCTATTAACAGCAATCACTCAAGATTTTTTGCCTGCACCACCAGCATCCTAGGATTTCCTGGTATTTCATCAGGTTACCTGCATTTCTCAGGCCTTAGGACATTGCTGATGACTTTGATTTCTCCTGCTCTCTTCCTCTACCTTCTTATAGCCTTTTGGTCTTTTTCATTAGGTCTTAAATAAGTCATTGGAAAACATTTTGCGGCAAGTAGGTGGTATGAGAAATATATTCTCTGGACCTTTCCAGACTAAACATCTACTGCGTGATTGCTTCCAGTTGTGGCATAATGCATCGGTCCAGTGCTCCTGCACCATTTGGGGAAGATAATAGTTAAGGTGTATCTATCTATACAGGTTATTATAGAGTGCATGTCATTAAAGGGTAATTCATGCAGCAGCCAGAATACAGTTAATATATGACAAAAATTGTGGACTATCTTTTGTAGCTCTACAGAAACTTTTCTATGCACCATTTTCATGACTGCAATGATAGAAGTGGTAGAGTGCCTTAACTAGGACAATCTTTCCCCCATTATCTCTTCATTCCTTTGGATCATTCCCATCTTCATGTTGATCCTTTTATTGCCTGCAACAAATTAATATGGACTAAAACCAAAGCCTTTTTGCAGGGTTATCTTCAAGTCAAATATGTTTGCCTTCTCTTTAGAAAAAGTCCTGTTCACATTCCCAGCAGGGAGAAAGGGCTGGCCAGTTCCAGCCAGTGCAGTTTTTGGAATCCCAGCTCCTTACCAAGAGAAGTCCAAAGGTACGATGGGGAGGTGAAATCACAAGTGATGCAACCACAGCTGAGTTGACCTTTTCTTTTTTTTTTTTTTTTTCCCCCCCTCTGGAACAGGCCAGGAAAAAAGCAAGAAGAAACAAAAGAAATATTTATTGAGTCTGCAGATGCTCACTTTCTCTATGTCATGGAAACCCTCTATGTCACAGTCAAAAAGAGAGGAGAGAAAGCCCTGCAGGACTATTTCAAGCCACACCATTGCTGTTCTGAGCTTGGTCATTTTGAGGAGGAAGCTGCCAAGTGGGGAGTCCAGAGATATGCAGGGCAGTGGGTTGGAGGCAGGAGCACCAGGAATGTTGGAAATGGACTGAAAATTGCTGCTGCCTACTCACAGCATAGATTTTGCAGTCTGCTCTGCCACACAGTTTCTGTCCTGTTCACACACACACTTGGATGGCCTTGGCACTGCTCAGGTTACTCAGCTCCTCCTGAGTTTGGTTTACTGTCTGTTATTTTTGAGAACAGTGCATGGCATCTCCTGTAAAGAAGTCCTAACACGGGAGAACAAGGCTTGTTTATCCAGTTTAACCACTGGATAAAGCCTAAACACATCAGAGAAAGCATTCTACATTCATTACCAATTAATTATTGAAAGGGCATCTATTGAATTGTTTTAATATGCATAAAAGTAAAGACAATTCCAGTTGCCATGCAACTGGCTGAGAATCATGTAAACATAAATGCAGTAGTTTCAGTTTCATGAATAATCTTTTGTATGTGGAGGGAAGGACTGAGCAGAGCTGCCCTGCACCAGAGCAGAGGAGCAGCGTTAAGAGGGCACAGGAATTGGGTGCTTGGTAGCTGGAAGCCTTTTAGGAGTTAATTTGATTATCAGTGTAGCAAAAAAGGCCAGGACCTTGTATCCATGGACTAAGGTGTAGTTGTCTGGACCCTGGAATTGCATCCTAAAGACTGACATGGAATATTTATATAAGATGCAATCAAGAGAGGTCTTATTGACAATCAGCTATAGCTCAGCAGGAAGCCTGATAAGACTTGTAATTATACAGATGAAAAAAGAAATTACAAAAGATGTATGTGATCATTCCAGCTGATCTCTCCTGTTTCACATAGACACCATTAACCTCTGTTTAGTTTGGTATAAAGTACAGATGGGTCCACTAAGCAGCAGAGATTCCAGTCCATATCCAGGTTAGGATTGCATACTTTCTCTCTCAAGGAATTAGCTAAAGAGATGAACTTTAAAAAGACCAGAAATATTTGTGAATTCAGGCAAAATGTGGGGATTATTGCTGTAAATAAGAAAAGGGTTCAGAGGTTTTTGAAAAAGTATAATTAAAAAGCCCATATTTGTTGCAGAAAAACTACATTTAGAGTTGACCAATAGGATTTTTTTCTTTTTATATCATTATTTCAGTTTCCCCTGGAACAAACCTTACTTTTTGGCACAGTTACTATAAAAGAAAAAAAGAATTATTTGCCAAGTGCGTAGACTGAAGAACATAAACTCAGCAGAAATATCTCCCACATTTTGAAGCAGCAAGTAAACACATAGTTTCAATTCTATTCCACCTCTTCCTCCAAAACCCCTCTCTCCTGTAGCCTAAACAATCTGATTTAGTTGTAAGCAAGCCCAAGTCCTGCCTTAATATCTAATTTACGAACTCCTGAGCTTGATTGTTTTTGCTGCTGTCCTCTTGCAAAGGCTGCTTTGTGCCTTAGTCCCCCTGAGGACCTGCATCCCCCAGGTGATGGGGTGACGGTGACCTGCATCCCCTGGTGATGGGGTGACCTGCATCCCCAGGTGATGGGGCTGACCTGCATCCCCAGGTGATGGGGCTGACCTGCATCCCCAGGTGATGGGGTGACCTGCATCCCCAGGTGATGGGGCTGACCTGCATCCCCAGGTGATGGGGCTGACCTGCATCCCCA